>MU725379.1:74928-108758 GCA_026770625.1 Nicotiana glauca
AGAGGTGCAACAAACAACAAACCCGATGTAATCCCACAAGTGGGGTCTAGGAAGAAGTGCAACAAACATGGCAGTAAATGACAGCTAAATATTTTACACCTTAAAAGCAGATTAGCTCATTTCCCTACTCAAGCAGAAATGTTCAGATGTCTTGATGGTAGAAGTAGGAAAGCCCAATCAGATACTCTCTTTTTTACTATTTTGATAAAACTCCTTAGTCTTTACCATTTATTTGGATGTTTTAACAACAAAAGAATCTCTATGAGATAATGCAAGATATACTAAAAAAAAACCAGCCATATATCATGTACAAGATATCCAAATTCCGAATGCATGAAGCTGGAAGTTGGAGTGAGTTAGGTTGCCTGTATAGAATTATGACATATGCAAGGTAGTCCTTGATTATTTATTTGAAGCAACAAAACCAACAAAGAAAGAAAAGTTTTATGTAGAAATTTCCTACGAACCAGATCCGACTTTGGCGCTTGAGGATACTCTGTCAGAGCTTCGGAAATAAAATGCTCATCAGTCATCTTTCGTAATGCAGCTTCCACATAAGTGGCAAGATCCATCATCTCATCCAACAATGCTTCATCTGACTCCACAATTCGGAAGTCTAAGAGCTCAGAAAACCTTGTATCATGTGGTTGAGAGATCTTTCTCGCTACTCCTAACACATCTGACAAAGATCCACCACAGTGGACAGCAACGCTAAAGGCAGCAACAACCAAAGGATCTCTAGGTCTGTCCACCAGTGCTTTATGGAATGCTAAGATCGCAATCCTAAAGAATCATTTTAAGTGATCACAAAGTCAGAAAAAGAGAAATGTTAATCTTATAAGCAGCTGCAGACAACTTCCATGAGATGCAGTAGATCACACGTAAATCTATAGGCTATAGCCCAAAGGACTCATTGCATATATATATACACACAAAAATAAAAATAAAACCGTTCCTCACCCCACCTCCCAAAGCCCACGAACAAACCAAAAACTAACCCTTCCATTTTCCTCTTCCTCCAACCAGCAAAGATAAGAAAAGTTCTCCTTTTCTGTTCTTTTAGTTTGAAGGAGCCGAGACAAGCACGAGTAGCTGTGAGTTATGAATTATGATAGCAAGGTAATAAAAAGAGAATTTCAACACAAAGGGCATTGCTGCCCATTGTCTCTACATAATGCTACGGGAAAATCCCTTACTCAGAATTCTTTATTCCACGACATACAACATTCCATATCTACAGTTTCATAAAAATAAAGTCCTCTAGTTCATTGCATTATCTTCAATTTCCATTCACCAAGATAAAAGAATGAAGGTCTAAAATTTAAAAGCTGCAAAATTTCATTTTAACCACTTATATTATGTGTGGCAAAACAAATTATTCCATGTTGCCTTGGGCTCCTTCATCAGAACCTGATCTAGTACAACACAAATCCGTGCATTCATCAGTAATTTTCTTGAAAAATATCAGTCAGTGTTCCCCAGTCAGCTTTTCATGGAAGCTTCTTATTCTCGACACTAATCAACAAAACTTTTACTACATTTTTCTTTTCTCCTTCAGCTTGGGAATAATTGAACTAAAGTATTACACTTGCGCTGTCTTGTCAGAACAAAGAAAAGACTATTTCAGGAATGTAAACAAACAAGAAATATTTGCAGCACCATTAAGTTTCTTTTATAGTGACTATGTTCTAGATTTGCTACTTCAGATTTTAAATATATAGATCATATATGGAATCTGGAAATGGAAGAGGCAAGTAACAAGTTCAAAGGCAGAAATAGTTTCTCACCATAAACTAGAATGACAAGGCCTGTCGGGAGCCAGAAGGTTGTCCAATGTTGAAAACAAAGTCTGTATGACGCCAACATGAAGACGTGATTGATATGCTATAACCACCACGCAAGTTATACAGCTAGAAAATTCAATCTTACTCATATTTTAACAGTACAACTACAGATGATTTTAACAAAACTGCATTTTCTGGGAGACAATTTTCTATTCCCTTTCTTTATCTCAGTCATTTTGAACAAGAATACATACTTGCTGAATGCATAAAAGATACATGTAACGATAAAAATATAGATTGTTTACCAGAAGCATATTAGATCTCTTGTCACGCCTGCGAAAACCCTGGGAAATAAAGTAAGAAGCCTGCCAAATGGAGTGATACATCAAACACTTAGTAGAAGTAGCATAAACAAAAAAAGGTTAAACTTCCATACCTGGATTGGTAGAAGAATTTCTAGAAGTCCAAATTTCCATAATAATCTCAATGAAGCTTCAGCAGAACCATATGCCAGCATGTAATTCATTTCCATTAAGATCCTTCCCTATATCACGGGGATAAAAGTATAGGAACTCAAGAAATTCTTTTTGCTGACTAAAGGTAAAAGAATATAGCTAACATAATGAAAAATCTTAAAAAATGGAAACTCTTACTTTATCAAGTCTTGATATGGAAGATGCTAATTCTTTTACAAAATGAGCTGTTTCTCTAGAAAAACGAAATCCTAAACGGCCTGCTATCCTAACTCCACGCAAAATGCGAGCTGCAAAAAGCCCACCCAAAGTTGATGAAAAGATATTACAACTAGCAGGTCCTGCAAAATAAGATCCAACAAGAGTTATACAAAATGACAACAAGACAAAGGATATTCTAGCTTACCACAGTCCTCGATGAAAGAAGCACTTGCGGGAATCACACATCTCACCTGCAAATGCAGCTAGGCTAAGCACAATTTTACACTATTAAAGGAGGTTAAACAACAATAATGAAAACTGTAAAAGATACATGCACACTTTCGCTCTTCTAATATCTTCCAGTCCACCCAAGTAGTCATAGACTATCCTTGCAAATGGATCAAACATCAATCTACAAATCAAAATTCTTCATTTAGTTTTGCTATTGAAAAACAGAAAAAATGTCTATGCTTTAGCATATGAAATTGATAATTCAGTCTACATCTGTTTTACATACCCATTGATAGTAAAATCTCTTCCCAAACAATTTTTCCAGCGAATGAAATCAGCCTCATCGCACATAGCAGGTCTTCGAACAACATTATAGGAATTCCTCTTAAATCTCCTCCCAGTGGTGTTAAAGCTAGAAACCTGTTTTGACACAGATTGAGAGAAGTATATAGTAGGCGCTTGGACATAACTAATACTATTTGCAAATCAATGCTTGTTTTAAATTGTGTCCATTAGTTAAACTTCAACTTGAAATAGACAATTTGAAGTTGAAAAACTGGGTTGAGGAGTATTTCAAGTAAAATAATGGTTTCCACTTACAAAACTTTAATTTTTTTTCATGCAAAACTCATATCCAAACACCAACTTCCAAATACTCTTTTTGAACTTCAACTTCAGACATTCGTGTTTGCAACTTCAACCAAATATTTGCCCAATTGGGCCCTTCCAATAGATAACTTCAAAACCTTCACCAGTCTAAGGAGATTTACTCTACTTAATAAGGAAAAAATAGATGTCAAACCAAGAAAAAGATGTTGCCCGAGAAAAACCTCCACAATGGTATCATCGACATACACGTGGCATATAGGGAACCTCCTTCCAACAATTTCACATCGCTGAAATGTTTTCAGTACCTGCAAATGATTGATTTTATCCCAACTTAGCAAAAAATGGCTCCATCATTAAATAATGATGTGTTCAAACCTCCAGAAATCAAAACAATTTCTACTCAGTACACATAAAATAAAAATTGGTTAACAACCCTATGCTCATGCTCATGCTCATACATCATAATTAGTGCCAAATAATTCCATGGAAACAATAAAAGTCAGTGTTGCCATAAAAGTTAGAGTAAAAGGATGAAGTGAAGATTCAATTTTAAAGAGCACATGAGAGAATATCATTACTAGTTAGGAGCACTTAAAATTAAGATAGAAGGTTGCAGATGCAAGTGATAAGATACCACAGTAGCACTATTTTGTGACAAAAAAGGATATAGAACAATCTTCACAAAATATTGACAATTTTCCTTTCCTCCTTTTCCTGTCAATAGAACGATCTTCACAAAATTAAAAATTAAAAATGGGGTGCAGCTTACCTCTTTAAGTTCAGCTGACGTTATTATATCGAAATCTTTAGGAGTTTTGTTCAATAGAAGATCTCTAACACAACCTCCTACAAGGTAGACCTCAAACCCTGTGAAAGGAGAGTAAAAAGGTGATAGTAGCAAGGAGGCGAAACAAAAATCATCATCTTACAAAGAGCAATACACAATTTACAACAAATGCCTGTATAAATATATTAATTAGCTTATTCGTGGGGATTGCACATTCATAAAAAGTCAAAATTCTCACATCCTTTTCTACCTTGTGCTATTGGACTAACTTTATATCAAAGAATAGCATAAAACCCCAACTAAACAAGTATTACCATTTACAACAACAACTCATTAATAGTAAAACTAGTGGGGTCTAGGGAAGCTAGACTGTATGCAGACCTTAGCCCTACCTCGGAAGATAGAAGAGAGGTTGTTTCCGGGAGACCCTCCACTCAAAGACATAAGAGTTGTATCAAGTATTAGCATAACTAGTGGGGTCTAGGGAAGCTAGACTGTATGCAGACCTTAGCCCCCTACCTCGGAAGGTAGAGAGGTTGTTTCCGGGAGACCCTCCACTCAAAGACATAAGAGTTGTATCAAGTATTAGCATTTAAAATTTCCAAAATCAAGATTGGAAGGAGATAATCAAATACTCCCTCTCCTCCGTTCCAATTTATGTGAACCTGTTTGACTAGGCACGGAGTTTAGGAAAAAATGAAACTTTTGGAATGTGTGATCCTAAACAAGTCAAAAAGGGGTTCAGAGTATTTTGTGTGGTTATAAAAGGTAGAATTGTAAGTTTAAGCTAAATTATTCTCAAATTTAGAAAGGTATCCTTTTTTAAATGGACCAAAAAGGAAATAGACACATAAAGGGAGTATCATTTTTGAGCTTATACCCTTTTTCTTTAGCCCATTCAGAACCACTCTTGTAGGCTTTGCAATCATTGACGTACTAATTCCAAGTTCTTCTGAACTCAATTTCTTCCATTTAGGCCCACTCTCATCACCTATCAATTAAAACAACATTCTAAAGTGCCAATTCACAATATATAACTCCAAACAAAAATTGGAACTTAATATCAAGGTTTTACCTTTCACATGTGAAGTATTATGGGATCGATTGTTTAATACAATTACCGGATCCACCAGCGGTGCAACATCTAGTGCAGCAATAGAACTGCGCTTACGGACCTGAAATCAAGTGAAAGTAGAAAACTTGAAGTGCTAACAATGAAATTCGGGTTTCATAGAGAGACAAAATATGTGAAAAAAGTAAGGACCTTGTGAAGGCAGAAGAAGAGAGGACGATGAAAATTGAGTTTGGTTCTAAAGACGAGAGCTTGAGCTGCAGGTATTGACATTATGATACGGGGAGAAGAGCTTGTAATATCTTTCGAAATAGGGCTTCAATGTCTTTGAGAGGGAAAGGATATGGATAGGGGCTTTGGTATTACCTTTCAAAACTTATTACACCAAAGGTTAAAGCATAATCGTGTCAGTTAGTTAAATTATTGTATTTGATTGGGATATATACAATTTCTTTATGTGTAATAAACTAAGATTAGGTATTCCTTCATCATACACAAAAATTGTTATGTTTGTTTGAGGTATATAAATGGGTTAATAAATTAATCCTGATTTATTAAGGAAACTAGTGAAATTTTTCGAAAAGAAATATCACTAAATTAAAATTTAAAAAAATAACGATATATAACGGATGAGAGAGATAATTTTTAAAGTTAATATGGATATAAATGATAATTCTACATATTGATAAATCATATACTTAGCATTTTAATTAGAATTAGATTTTAGGTTACTGCATTTTTTCCTGGTTTTCTTTTAAAAAGAAAATAAAAGAGAAAGAATTTTTTAAAAAAAAATTCACTTACATATATTATAATAAATAAATGAGGAGAAAGTGAGAGGTTGATACATGACTTTTTAAGTACAATTATATGTTAGAGGTATGTAAATAAATAATTTTTTCATTAGATAGTAAAATATCGGCTTCACTAGAATTTCTCAGATTCAAATAACAGAAATATAAAATAAAAGTAAAGAGACTAATAACGAAAATAAAATAAAACAAAGAAATATGTGAAAATTGTAGCGTATTCTTTGTTGTATTCCTTCTTGTTATGCCATTTTTAGCCTTCATCTTTGTCGTTTCTTTTCAATTTATTACTTTCCTTCTCATATTCTCCATTCCAAGGAGAACAAAGTACTTCACTTCATAATATCTCAATTATTTGTATCTTCTTAGCGAAGTAAATAATTTTTTTTTGTTTTACAAATAATAGGCATTCAAAGAAGAAAACAAAACATAACTTTCAAAAAGAAAGATAATTATCACAATACTTCAAAAGAATCAAAAGTTAAAAAGTAAACCAAATAATTTATTTTATTTTGTCGGACATATAATACATGTTCCAATCATACGAATAAAATAACTACTTTATCAAAATCACAAGTAAAAATAAAGTAGAAAATAATTTTTATTTTACAAGAAACAACACATGCTGATGACTCAGCAAAGAAGAACCTGCGCCCCGCTCAGTGGCTGTGATGACTCAAAGGGTCATCACCTGTATTCCTACTCACTCTGTACTTCTGAGGCCGTGAAAACCTCACTTGAGGGTTGCCTCGACTTGTGTGTGCAGTCCGGGCGCGTAGCCGGAAAGTTTAAATGTGAATTTGTGAGAAAGATAATAAATTTTGATGTTTTAATTGATTAAGTTTGACTCCGGTCAACGTTTTGGGCAAACGGACCCGAACTCGTGATTCAACAGTCCCCGAGGGTCCGTAGAAAAATATGAGACTTGTGTGTGTGCCCGGAATCAAATCCCGAGGTCCTGAGTCCGAGGAATGAATTATTACGGGAAATTATTTTCTGGAAATAATTAAAGAATTGAAAAGTGGTATTCGTTTAGAAGACTGTACTGTCGGGCTCGTATTTTGGTTCCGACACCCGGCACAAGTCTTATATATGGTTTAAACGAAAGCTGTAAAGTTTGGTTAAATTTAGACGTCTTCTGACGTGTTTTGAGCTAGAAATCATAAACTTGATGTTTTATGGAAATTGGAAAGAAATCATGGGTATTGAGACCCAAATTGATGAATTATGATGTTATTTGGGCGATTTGATCACACAGATGAGTCCGTAGTATGTTTTTGAGATTATATGCATTTTCGGTTTGGAGCCCCGAGGGCTCGGGTGAGTTTGAGTGGGTCCCGGGAGGTCTTAGGCTTAGAGATTTTCTAAAGTTGCAGGTTCAGCAGTTGTAGGCCCCCAGCATGCCCCGCGGTCAAATCCGCGCGGTCAACGCTGGAAGCCGCGCAGCCGCGGTACCTTTCTGTGCGGTCCGCGAGGCTTGGGCTCAGAGAGCCATGGGCTAAGGTCGATCAGCGCGGCCGCGCACCAAATCAGTGCGGTCCGCACTGGGAGATTCAGAGAGCAGGTCTTGGGTCCATTCAACCAGCGCGACCGCGCACCAAATCAATACGGTCCGCTGAGTAGGGTCAGTGGGTCATTTTCCCTCCCTTCCTCGGCGCGGCCGCGGGGCATTGTTGTGCGGTCCGCGCCGGGCGTTCAGTAAAGTATATAAAGTCGGAATTTTCAGTCATTTTTCACTTTTTCAAAACTCAAAACATAAGAGGCGATTTTCCGAACGAATCTTCTTCTTCAAAACGATCGGTAAGTGATTTCTAACTTATTTTCTTTAATCCTCAACATCTTTAAACATAATTTCAACGTCAAAGGGTCTGATATATCCTTGTACTATGGTAAATTATTTAAAATTGTCCCCCGTTATACTATTGGGCCATAAAAGTCCCTACCGTCCAACTATCCTAACAAATCTGCCCTTACTTTAACGGAAGTGCCACGTGGCATCCATCCTTGCCTCTTTTTAAATCTGGCCACGTGGCACTTCCGTCAAAGTAAGGGCAGATTTGTTAGGATAGTTGGACGGTAGGGACTTTTATGGCCCAATAGTATAACGGGGGACAATTTTAAATAATTTACCATAGTACAAGGATATATCAGACCCTTTTCCGTAATTTCAACTTCAAAATAAGGATTTTAATGGGGAAATTTGGGAATTTAGGGAAAAACTAGGGTTCCTAAAATTGGGGGTTTTGGACTTTAATTCGAAGTCCGATTCCAAAATAACTTATATATTTGAGTTCATGGGGAATGGGTAATCGGGTTTTGGTTCGAACCTCGGGTTTTGACCACGTGGGCCCGGGGGCCTTTTGGGAATTTTTGGCAAAACTTTGGAAAATTCATTTTCATGCATTCAAATTGGTTCAATTAGCATTTGTTGATACATTCGAGTAATTTGTGACTAGATTCGAGCGATTTTGTGGCGAATTCGAGGGGTAAAGCTATACTAGAGGCTTGAGTTGAGTTTGGAGCATTTGAGGTAAGTGTTTGATCTAATTTTGGCTTGAGAAAATAGGATTAGAGTATTATTTGCTAATTGCTAAATGTTGAGTACGGTGTATAGGCATGGTGACGAGTATCTATACACCGGTATCTAGCATGACCGTGGGTCCTTGTTTGTTCTTATTCTGATATTGTTATGTCTCTTCCATGTTAATTGATGAATTCTATGTAATGTGAAGAGTATGAGGATTAATTATGAATTGTAAATTCTTTGGAACGTTGGATGGAATAATAAAAAGACTATTGAGTAAGAAATGAAGGAAACAGAGAGAGATATGATTAATCCCCTTGCCGGGATGGTTTGAGTAAATTGATTATCTCCCTTGCCGGGATGTAAAGGTTATTGTCGTTACTCCCTTGCCGGGATTTAGCTGTTAAATTGTGTTTTCCCTTGCCGAGACGTTTCTTATTATTTGTCTATCCCCTCGCCCCATTTGGTTGTGATTACTGTTTGAGTGAGGAAGAGTGATATTGCACGAAGGGTCATTCCGTGCCATGTTTTGATTATATTTGCACGAAAGGTCATTCTATGCCATGTTTTGATTTTATTTGCACGAAGGGTCATTCCGCACCATGTTTTGATTATATTTGCACGAAGGGTCATTCTGTGCTATGTTTTGATTATTTATACATGAAGGAACATTCCGTGCCCTGATTTGATTATAATTGCACGAAGGGTTATTTTGTGCCATGATATGAGAGTTATGTGAGGGAAAGCACGAAGGCTGATGCCGTGCACTTTATTTGATAGCTTTTGGGTGAGAACGAGGGTAAAAGCACGAAGATTGATGCCGTGCAACTGTTAATTTTCCTGCCTCATTAATTATTGTTATTGCATGTTTTCTTGCTTAAATTGCTGACTTTATATCCGGACTGTACTTCCCTCATAGTATGCTCCCCCTCCTTCTTAACTATTTAATTTCTGTACTCTTTCCTTTTATTTCATATATATATTGAACTGCACAGGTTGGTTTGGTAGTCCTGTCTAGCCTCGTCACTACTTCGCCGGGGTTAGGCCAGGCACTTACCAGTACATGGGGTCGGTTGTGCTGATGCTACACTTTTGTGCTTTTTTGCACAGATCACGGTACCGGAGCGGCTTTTGGACCACAACAGTAGTTGATTGGGAGCTGACTTCAGTCCAGGGACTTTCGAGGTAGCCTAGCTGGCATCCGCAAGCCGGAGTCCCTTCTATGTTATTAGTTTGTTTTCCTTGTACCGAGACAAACATTGATGTACTTCTATTCAGACTTGTTTTTAGCACTCTTTAGTAGTTCGTGAGTTAATGATACCAGTCTTGGGTAGAGAAATGTTAAACTTCCGCATTTTTGGTTTTCAGTTATCTATAGTTTTAAGTCTTCCACTTTTATGTTAATTGTCTCGTCTTTCCTTATATGTTTAATGTTGTTAAGAGAAGTGTTAAGTTAATTGGCTTGCCTAGCTCCTATTAGTAGGCGCCATCACGACTCCCAATGGTGGAAAATTTGGGTCGTGACAAGTTGGTATCAGAGCTCTAGGTTACATATGTCTCGCTACTCACGGACAAACTTGGCAGAGTCTGAGGGATCGGTACGGATACGTCTGCATTTATCCCCCAGAGGTTACGGAGTTAGGAAATTTCACTTTGTTCCTTCTTGTCGTGCGATTTTGTTTCTCAAATACTGATTGTCTTTCTACTCTGTTCTTTCGCAGATGGCGAGAACACGTGCTTCCTCTTCTACCGTACAGCAGCCCGAGCCCCCAGTAGCAGTTCCTACGAGGGGCAAGAGGCCGAGGCCGTGCCAGAGGCCGAGGCAGGGTCAGAGCTCAGCCCCGGGCAGCAGTCCCAGAGGTGGAGCCTCATATTGACTATGATGAGGAGGTTCCAGCCCCAGCAGCTCCGGTGGGCCCAGCTCTGGTCCCAGGAGGGGTCATGGTCACCCCAGATCTTCAGGATGCTTTAGTCAGACTGGCAGGCTTTATGGAGAGCGTCACTAGAGTGGGTTTGCTTCCAGTAGCACCAGCCACTTCTCAGGCTGGAGGAGGAGTTCAGACTCCTGCTACACGTACTCCGGAGCAGGTAGCGCCCCAGGCTCATGTTCCAGTGGTTCAGCCAGCTGTGGCAGCTCAGCTAGGTATTGTGACCCAGGCCGGCGATGGAGCGGCTATGTCTTCAAATGCTTTGTGGAGACTTGATAGGTTCTCCAAGATCTTCACCACCATATTCAGCGGTACTTCTTTAGAGGATCCACAGGATTTCTTATTCAGCTGCCATGAGATCCTTCGGACTATGGGTATTGTGGAGACCAATGGGGTCGACTTCGCCACCTTCCGACTAGCAGGATCTGCCAAGACTTGGTGGAGGGACTATTGTTTATCCAGACCAGCAGGGTCGCCATTATCACACCTCCTTTTTACCTACACTCGCAAGGGCATAAAAGAGTTTTTCCAATTAAAAGACAATCGAAACGGGATTTGTTATTAAGATTCAGAGTTGCCACTTGGGAGATTAATAGTGTCCCAAGTCACCGGTTGAATTCCGAATCGAGGAAAAATTGACTCTGTTTAACAGTCCGCGAACCAGAAATTCGAGTAAGGAATTTTGTTAACCCGGGAGAAGGTGTTAGGCATTCCCGAGTTCCGTGGTTCTAGCACGGTCGATGAAACTATTATAAATGGCTAAATATCTGCTTTTAATATATGTTTTAATCTATGTGCTTTTTGACTTTAAACCGCTTTTATTGTTATTTTTTAAAAAGAATTGCAACATCGTGAAAACGCGTCTCGAACCACGTCACATAAATGCACTCGTTGGGATTTGGCTTTGGGTCACATAAATGTGCACCCGAGTTTAGGAAGGTAATATTATTAAATGTCGGGCCTAAAGTAACTAGCGCATTATTAACTTTGCGGGAAGCCATGAAATTCGCTAAATGGCGCGTCCCGATATCTACATATTTTTAAGAAAAACAATTAAGAGGGCCACGCTATTTGTAATTTTATTTGGCACGGCGCGCCTCATTTTTATTTTAAAGGCCAACCTAAAGAACTATGATTTTATTAAGTATTGTCTCTAAGGCCTAGCTAATTGGTATTATTTAAGGACTACTACACTTCAGGTTTATGACTTTCATGTAATCAGCGGTTTTTTGGGCCTTGAAATCAGCCCAGGAAGCAGGTAAATGTTGCTGTTTTTTTATTTAGAACTTGCCAGCTTTGGGCTTCTGATATTGCCATTGGGCCCAGTGAAGATGTTGAAGCTGAATATAACCTAGACTGTCTAGGCCTCAAATTAATTGAATTAAAAGGGAAATGAGCCTGGCTATTCTTCAGCTGGGCCTGTGTTGAGCCCTAACTATATTCGATTTTATTGCCATGGCTGTTCATGAAATGGGGGATGGACATCGCCGGACCTCTGCCAACGGTGCTAGGTAAAGCTAGATTTATTTTATTTATGACTGATACGTCTTAAAATAGGTTGAAGCGCATGCCTTCCAAAAAATAAGAGAAAAAGAAGTCATTAATTTCATCTGGGACCATATCATGTGTCGATCCGGAATTTCTTCCGAGATTACATGTGATAACGGGAAACACTTCATCGGAAGAAAAGTAACTTAGTTCCTCGAGCATCACAAGAACAAAAGGATCCTGTCAACGCCCTACCACCCATGTGCAAACTGCCAGGCCGAGTCTATAAACAAAACTATCATTCAAAACTTAAAAAAGAAATTGGAAGGCATAAAGGGAAAATGGAGGGAGATATTACCCGAAGTACTTTAGGCATATCGAACAACTCCAAAATCAAGCACGGGGGAAACCCCTTTCTCCCTGGTATATGGTGCCGAGGCTTTGATACTAGTTGAGATCGGGGAAACCACCGCCAAAGTCTGACACACCACTGAGATCTTGAATAATGAGGCCATGGCCACTGCTCTTGAACTATTGGATGAAAAGCGAGAAGCCTCGCTGGTCCGGATAGCCGCCCAAAAACATAGGATCGAAAGGTACTACAACAGAAGAACAAATATCCGACATTTTAGAGTCGGGACTTAGTCTTGAGAAAGTTCACCCTGAATACTCGAAATCCTAATAAAGGAAAACTAGGTCAGAACTGGGAAGGACATGTACCGCATCCTCGGGGTAATTGGCAAAGGATCCTACGAACTCGGCACCATGGACGACGAATAGCTTCTAAGCGATTGGAATGTATCGATGTTGAAATGCTATTACTACTAGAAGCTTAGAAGCCTTAGGTTTCAAAAGCATGCGTTGCACTCTTTTCCTTCGATTGGGTGTTTTATCCCAAGAAGGGTTTTACCGGCAAGGTTTTTAACGAGGCAACATCTATATGCTACCTAAGGAAGACTTAACAAATATTCAAGGCTTCTTTTCAACCGACCTCAAATACTAAGAGGCATTCCCCCTCGGAAGAACACCTCATCAGAGAAGCCAAGGTGCGCTAAATGGGGTCTCGATAGGAAAAGGGTGTACCGGGCCAAACAGTTGAATGAATCGTACCCGTACAGAATAACCAAGCCCTTAACAATGAAAACATGTATACTTGTACCAAGTAATCGAAGAGTACCTTCCATCAAAGCATTTCGCGTATCAAAAGAGCTCGCTATTTAAAAAAAATGGATCCAAAGCCAAAAAACATCCTGAACACTCGGGGAATGGCGTGAACAATTCAAAGCCGTGTGACCTCCGGGTCGGAGCTTCAAACTCACAACCCCTCATTGAGGCAACATCAAGTTCACAAAATGGATACAAAACCAAAAACCATCCCGAACACTCGAGGAATGTCTCCAACAATTCGAATCCGTATGACCTCCGGGTCGGAGCTTCAAACTCCTAAGCCCTCAATGAGGCAACATCAAGTTTGCATAAACGGCTCCAGAAGCCAAAAATGTTCCGAACACTTGGGGACTGGCGTCGAAAACTCAAAAGCCACATGACCTTCGGTCGAAAACTCAAAATTCATAAGCCCTCAATGAGGCAATACCAAGTTTACAAGAAATGGCTCCCGAGCCAGGAAATGTTCGATGACTCGGGGACTGTCACTAATAGCCACCCCCCTCGACTTATCAAAACCCGAGGCCATAAGACCCCAAGTGGGTAGCCTCAGTCTCGTAAGACCTATATAAGGCAACAACAAAAACTGTAAGACCTCAAGCAAGGTATGAACCACGCTTGTACCAAGTGACCAAAACTGTAAGACCTCAAGAAAGGCATGAACCACACTTGTATCAAGTGACCAAAACTGTAAGACCTCAACCAAGGCATGAACCATACTTGTACCAAGTAACTAAAACTGTAAGGCCTCAAAGGCATGAAAATTTTTTTAAGACCTTACGAAAGGCATAATCTCGATCTTAAAGTTAAGGTTATATATCAAATTTGTAAGACCCCTAAAAAGGCATACCCTCGATATAGATGCTGAAACTACTTCACCCAGGAACTGAAAAGCTCCAGCCAAACACAATGACTACGGTCACAAGGTTGTACCGGCCGAACTAACGTGACTCAAGGATGCCCGATCGTCGCTATAAAATCACAGTACTTCAATTACTTCAAAAATACTTTGAAAAGAACTGGTTAAACATGCTACCCTCGACATAGGCAAAAGAGCTTCGACCATGTCAACTCCAAACTATAGGCTTCGAGATACTCAGCTACTGATCTGAACCTCCTAAGGTGCTCGTTCATCATCATATAATAGCTCACAATTGAGGTTTTACAAAACCATCAAAGAGTAAGGCAAACACAATTTCAAAAGTCCTTTACGAGGGAAAAATAAAGCTTATCCTAGAGGTCATACCGACCCAATGCGTTAGAGCTACTGTCGCCAGCCCACATTAGAGGTCGTACCGACCCAATGCATAAGAGCCACTGTCGCCGGCCCACATTAGAGGTCCTACCGACCCAATGCGTAAGAGCCACTATCGCCAGCCCCTACAAGAGGTCATACTGACCCAATACGTAAGAGCTACTGCCGCCAGCCCTTAAAAAAGGTTGTACCGACTGAACGCATAAAATTTTAAGGGCTAGCTTTAAATTCAAAAACTTAAGGGTCAATAAGATCGAGTCAAAACCTGACTCGGAGACTAAACCCGAAATAGTTAACTAAATACGCCTAAGAGCCTAAAACGTCAGCTTACGTTAACGGGTCGTACCGACCCAAAACATAAGAGCCTAAGTGGCCAGCTTGCATTAAAAGGTCGCACCGACCCAACGCATAAGGACACTGTCACTAGTCCATATAAAGGGTCGTACCGACCCAAAGCATAAGAACCTAAGTCGCCAGCTTACATTAAAAAGGTCGAACCAACCCGACGCGAATATACACAAAAGGCCTCGGAGCCAACTACTGAAAGGTCAATTCTCGACCATTGTAAAATGCTCGACAGTATTAAGAACCCAACAAACTAAATTTGAGACCCACACTTCGGATCGATTGTTGAACAAATGCTGCAAATCATTCAAAGGGAAAATAGAAAAAGGTAAAGAGTTGACACGCATACAAAAAGATTCATACAAGTACAATTTCAAAGCCTACATTTGCAGCCCTTGCGAGGGTAGAAAGTTAATGAAAACCTTAATCTATCACCGGAACTACGCCTTTAACAGCCTCCTCAGAAGATACGCTTTCAGCAGCTTCCGCCATAACCTCCGGGTTTCCAATGGCCCCCTCTCCTTTGGGGACTTCGCCTCCCTCTTTATCACCCCCGAGTCGCTGCCCAACTCGCTTATCACACCTCCCTTTTCACTACACCTGCATTGGCATAAAGGAGTTTTTCCAATTTAAGTGACAATCGAAACGGGATTTATTATTAAGATTCAGAGTCATCACTTGGGAGATTAATGGTGTCCCAAGTCACCGGTTGAATCCTGAACCGAGGAGAATATAACTCTGTTAACAGTCCGCGAACCAGAAATCCGAGTAAGGAATTCTGTTAACCCGAGAGAAGGTGTTAGGCATTCCCGGGTTCTGTGGTTCTAGCACGGTCACTCAACTGTCATGTTTAGATTATTTATCTGATTTTATTACATGATGAACCTAAGTGCCGATTTTAACTTTTAACCGCTTATTATTTAAATTTTAAAAGAAAGTTGAACGTCATTTAAAATGTTTCTTCGGATCGCGTCACATGAAATGCACCCGCAATCCTAAACACATTTTACTCAACGTTTTGGGATTTGATTTGGGTCACATGATATGCACACCCGAGTTTAGGAATGTAAATTTATTAAAATCGCGCCTAAAGTGGCATTCTTATCTTTTAGGAGGACCGTGAAATTCGCTAAACGGCCCTTCCCGAATTTCTAAGTATTGTTTAGTTAAGCGTTGAATGAGGGCCCCACAATTTGCGTATTTTATTCGGCGAGGCTCGTCTCATCATTTTTATTTAAAGGCCATTCCTAAGTGACTCCGATTTTCTATTTATTATTTGTCTCCAAAAAGAGGAAACCTAATTAATTATGAATTGAATTATACCAAAGTAAGCAAAGAACTGAATTCTCCCAGCCCAAGCTCAAACAATGAACTAGCATGCATGATGGGCTTTGATACAACCCAATTGTGTTGGTCCAGCATGAGTAGAAGATGGCTCAGGCAGCTGTAATGCCCCCAGCCTGGGATCGAATCCCAGCAGGAACAGCTACAACCCAAGCAGCAATGAGGCCAGCATCGAGCCCGCACAGCAGCAATGATGAAGCACAATGACAAAACATTTCCATCATTTTAATTAATAAACATGATCTCCATAATCTCTAAACCAAGTCATACCCTAGCTTAACCATATATGCATTGAATTTATACAAATTCTATTAGGTGTGTTAACCAGTTGGTAGCGAGGAAATGATATGTACGTTTAATTCAATTGGAGGAGTTAATCAAACTACAATACTAATTAACTAAGATGAACTTCCAGACTCACTGTGACTTGTACCCAAAAATGAATGCTAATCTGTCAACAATTCAAATGCCCTACACCAATCAGATCTAGAACCTTATTTAAATGCAGACACCAATTTACTTCAGCTTGAACAATGATAAAAATGACTACTAGCTAAGATGAACTTTACTAAACTAGTCCACGAATTTACCTTCTACTACGAGGTCATTGATGTTCAACTAACAGTTAACCAAATCAAGCTACTGCTTCAAATCGACTTAGCAGTCCAGGTCTTTAAAGAGTTCAAAGTTATCACAAATACATTTACTCTACTACAAATAGGCTGAAACAAATAATTTCCAAAAAAAATCCTAGAACTAATATTAATACAGGTAATCAAAGAGACAGTGAAGGCTTCAATGAAACTCAAACAACAACAACACTTCCATTTCATAAAGGAGTTACATGAAAGCAGTCTCGAATAGGTACCTGGAATATGGGATTGAAACAGAAAAGGAGAGGTTAGCAGCAGTATAGCTTCAGCAGCAACTCAGAAACCAATTAAAAATCCCAACAACAATCGATGAATGAGTAATAACAATCCAATTTAGAAGTGAATTGAAAAACCAAGTATACTCAATTGATTAGCCCCAAACTAAGTCGAATAACCTTAAAATTGACCCAGCTCATCCACATTCAGTCGAGTGAACTCAAAATAACCCAATCGACATGCGATTGAATCCAGAGATCAAACACAAACAGCCATTGATCCAACAATTAACTCAACTAATCAGATTTAGTTCAAGTTGACTCCAAATTCTATCAAACTCCAAATATCAAACAGAAGCAAAAGGAATTCAAACTGTTTTTGGGTTTTTGAAGTGAGTTAAAAGTTGAATTGAAACTAGAATTCAAAGGCGACCTAAGCAGAAGCAATCAAACAGTATCTTTTTTTTTTAATTTTTCCCTATATTTCCTTTTTGTGGATTTTCAATAGAATTCTAAGATCTAAAGAGGAGTTCTAAATTTCTGCTGATTTGAATTTGAATTTCAGTACTCATATCTGATAGAAAGGTTTTGGGGAGTTTTTGGACATCAAAAGCCCCTGATTCAAGGCCAAGGCATTGCCCTTTTATAGGCACAATTGTGGCAGCCTTGAAATCTTTTAATTACACTATAGGTCCCTCTTCTTTTATTTAGTTAGTCATTTGTTTCCTAACTTGTGCCTCAAGTCAATCCATTTATTTTCCTGAATTTCTGATTTTAACCCCTATCCAGAAGGTTCTAGGAACCTCTAGTATGACCTATAACTTTCATGCCTTCTTCCAATTAACCACATACCCCTGAAACTCCCCTGAATTTACTAATCTAACACAGCTAATTAAACTACTAAGCAGATAGAAAATCTAATGAACATAGAATGATTATCCAAATAAAACTTCTAACAAAATTAACTGCAACAACACAATCACTAACGAAACCACAATAATCGAAAATTAAACTAAAATAGAAACCTAACATACAAAGGCATCAATTAATCAGGACACACATATTAATCGAAAGAAGAAAATCTTCTGAATTAAGATGAACAACTAAGCTTAAAAACTTAAAATCAAACATTGAAACAAGAACAAAAAATAAGAATGAAGAAGAAAAGACTTACTGGCCAATTTGGAATCAATATTCGACTGAGTTCAGTGGAGTTCGAGGGCTACTGACATTGAATTCACCATGCGGGAAGCACGGAGACTCGGGTGTGTTAATTTGAAGCCGATTGAATGAATTAGAGTTTTTGACCGAGTATGGATTTGAAATTCGAAGGATTCTGTCATGATTTGAGGCAGACTATTTACATATTGGTGATGAGGAGACTGAGGCGGTGCAGGGGTGTAATTTTAGAGACCATTGGGTGGCAGCGGCGCCGTAGGCGGCAGAGATGACAAAACTTTTTTGATTATTCAAGAGGTTCCGATGGGATTCGAGATGAGATAGTGGCATATTCGTGACGGGGACAATGAGGCGGTCTAAGGGTGTGAATTTGAGAACCACCGGAGATTGTGGCATTTTCTCCGGCGACGGCGGCGACGGTGTAACAGGGGACTGTAAAGAGGGGTACGAGGAAGAATGAATGGTATCTAGGGTTAGGACCATTTTCAGACCATTTTATTTAATGAATGAGATAAAACCATGGCCGTTTGATTTGATTAATGAACGGCCCCGATTTACCCCTATTGCAACGGGGTCGTTTGGCTGGGCATTGGGAACAGACCGGGTTGGGGCAAGCTTTGGGCTTGGGTCAGAATAAATGGAGGGTGTTTGTTTGGGCCTGGGGAAATAGGAGAAATTTTGTCCCAAATTTCTTTTACATCTCAAACATTTTAATGCAAAAACCTTTTTCCTTTTTATTCTTTTTTTCTCTTTGTTTTTCTTCTTTTCTTTTGTTTCATCTTATTATTATGTATTTTCTTAATTTTTTATGAAATGCTAAAATTAAAAACAAAACCTAATTGAAACTAAAAATTATATTTCCTAAATTCCTCATTCCGAATTACAAACTAATTAAGACAAATTGAAATTAAAAATGCAAAAAGACCATTTTTATTATTTTCTTTATTTTTGAAAGTAACTTAACTACTAATTAATCCTAAAAAATATAAAATTAAATTCTAAATGCAAATGCCGAATATTTTTATATTTTTCATATGAATAAAAATGCAGGGACAAAATGCAACAATTACCAAAAAATAACACAAAAATTATAAAATAATAAAGAAATTATTTTGTTTGAATTTTTGGGAATAATTCATATATTAGGGCAAAAATCACGTGCTCGCAGCTGCCCCTCTTTGACCGAAAACACGAAGAGTTTTCGTGCAAAGATAAGTGAGCGAAAACGAGCAATTTTTGCCCGTTCAAATATTCCGTGTGAAGCATTTTTGAAAGAACTGACCGCACCCTGTTCAGAGGTTGCCTACATACCTTGGCTAAACAGGAATCAGGTCACTGTAGTTCGGGAATGTCTGGTAGCTGGGACTACCAGGAGTTGTGATTTCACTGCGATTGCTGCTGCTACTGCTTGCTGACCTCCCTTATTACACCGTGTTAAAATAAAAAGAAGCTAGGCTAAACTATGATCTAAGAATTACAGAAAGGTCCTATCTATGTCTTCAAACTTGCTCTTGTGTTGCCTTGAACTTGTATTCTTTCGATGGAATCCTTGTGTTGTTGCCTTGCATTGTGATCAGAGATGTTTTGCCATTCCTTCGAGTGATGCTTGACTACTGAAGTTTGACATATATGCCTCTATTCTTCAGGCGGACTCCTGACTGCTGACGCTTGAAAAGTATTCCCTTGTTCTCCAGGTGGGCTCCTGACTGCAACGCTTGAAAAGTATTCCCTTGTTCTCCAGGTGGGATCCTGACTGCAACAAAATAAACAAACAAAGAAAATTTTCTGCCCCAGTTTGGTGGCTGGACACATCATGTTATCAAATATAAAAAATTAAAAGCTAAAACTTTGCATTGTACTTCCTTTGTTCTCCAGGTGGGCGCCTGACTGCTGAACCTTTGAAATGTATTTCCTTGTTCTCCAGGTGGGCTCCTGATTGCTGAACTTGAAGAATATTCCCTTGTTCTCCAGGTGGGCAACTGACTGCAGCAAAATAAACAAACAAAAGAAAATTTTCTGCCCCAGTTTGGTAACTGGGTACAACATGTTAGCAAATATTAAAAATTAAAAGCTAAAATTGAATTGTACTTCCCTTGTTCTCCAGGTGGGTGCCTGACTGCTGAAACTTGAAAAGTATTCCCTTGTTCTCCAGGTGGGCTCCTGATTGCTGAAACTTCAAAAGTATTCCCTTGTTCTCCAGGTGGGCTCCTGACTGCAACAAAATAAACAAACAAAGAAAATTTCCTGCCCCAGTTTGGTGGCTGGGCAGACTTGTGAGTTGTTACCTAAGCTATTGATACGATGGTGAGAGCAAAACTAAAGACTTGATTGGCATGTACGTCCCCTGTGTGTGAAACTATTTGACTAAGATTTTTATCCTAGGAGAAAATTCGTCAGACTAGGTTTTCTATCTTAGGAGAAAGATTCATCAGACTAAGCTGCAGATCCTAGGAGGGAATTCATCAGACTAGGGTTTTTATCTTAGGAGAAGATCCATCAGACTAAGATGTGGATCCCAGGAGAAGGTTCATCAGACTAGGTTTTCTATCTTAGGAGAAAGATTTATCAGACTAAGGTTTTGACTCTAGGAGGATCCATCAGACTAGGTCCATTTTGTTAACTTAGGAGAAAGATTCATCAGACTAAGAGCTAGATCCTAGGAGGAAGTTCATCAGACCAGGTTTTCGATCTTAGGAGAACAATTCATCAGACTAAGATTTTAATCCTATGAGAAGGTTCCTTAGACTAGGTTTTTTTTATCTTAGGAGAACAATTCATCAAACTAAGATTGTGATCCTAGGAGAAGATTCATCAGACTAGGTCTTCAGTTATCTTAGGAGAAAGATTCATCAGACTAAAATGTTGATCTTAGGAGAAAGTTCATCAGACTAGGTTTTCTATCTTAGGAGAATGATTCATTAGACTAAGATTCTGATCTTAGGAGAAACTTCATCGGACTAGGTCCTTTGTTATCTTAGGAGAAGGATTCGTCAGACTAAGATTTAGATCCCAGGAAAAGGTTCATCAGACTAGGTTTTCTATCTTAGGAGAATGATTCATTAGACTAAGATTCTAATCCTAGGAGAAACTTCATCGGACTAGGTCCTTTGTTATCTTAGGAGAAGGATTCGTCAGACTAAGACTTTGATTTGGAGAAAAATCCATCAGACTAGGCCTTTTAACCTAGGAGGAAAAAATATGAAAAGCAATGGCAGCATTTTATGCATACTAGCAAGACAGGCAAGGGAAAAGATTTGAGAAACTTCCTTTTTGTCGGATCTCCTCTCCTTCCCTTTTCTTTCCTTCTTTTCTCCTCTTTTCTTCTTACTGTTGAACCAACTTTCTTGCACTGCTTTGTTCCTTCTTCAAACAAAGAAAACTTGTGAGTTTAAAATATGGCGGTTGGTTTGGTGGCCTTGAACTTTGAGGGCGGCTGCCTCTTCGCTTCCCATGAAGATTGATGTTCACTTGAAGACCTTGCTTGTTTCCGGACTAGACCCCTTTCTCTGTCATCCTCATCACATAAAATGCCTCCTCCGTTCGGACCCGATATCCTCTATTTGCTGCATTACATGAATTGGCATCTTCCCAACTTTTATTGCTTCTTCACTCGTCATGATAACTGATTCCCTTCGAAGATCTTGCTTGTCTATTGGACAACCACTTTATTTGCTACCCTTGACACGGAGAATACCTCTGATCCGTTCACCAAAAACACTTTATACTGTTTCATTATTCATGACATGATTGTACCAAATCTTTCGTGTTTCACTGCAAATACCTTCGATCCGTTCACCCAAACCCTTTATTCGTTGTGTTGTTCATGAATTGACATATGCCAGGCCGTTGCATTTTACGAGGATCCCAAAGCATGTTGTTTGTTGCCAACTCAGTGTGCCTGCTGTTCTTTTCCTAACTTACGACAATTTAATATGTTGTCAAGATCCTGTTTTGTTCAATTGGAAAGCTTGGTGGCAGATTTTAAAGTCATTTCTCACTTGTTATGACCGGACAGACTCAAGAGGAAGAAGTAAACAGGACTGAAGGAACATAATAGGAGTACAATGAAAGAGATGATTCCTAACAAGAAAACTACCAATTAGAAACCTATCGAATGTGGATACCGACTCTAATGACCTTGACATGCACCTGCAACCTATTCTTTTTAGCAAATCTGATGTTCGACTCTTGTTGTACCTCTTCGCCGTGAAACTGGGCTTCAACGCTCCGCTTGCCCGATCTGATTCCCAATTCTTATTTGACTTGTAGTGCCCGAAGGGTTTTCACTATCAAGCCTCTCTCATTTTGGGTTTTCTCTCGTCTCACCATTGCTTTATGGTGCCTGTGAAGGTTTTCACCAATAAGACTCTCTCATTTTGATTTCTCTCATCTTTCATTGCCTTGGGGTATCCACGAAGGATTTCATCAACAAGACTCTCTCATTTTCATCATTTTTCTTTTTGCACCGGAATGTTTGTTTCTTGTACTGGAGTGTGGCCTCTGACGTGATTCACCTCTACTTGCTTGACTCGACATTTCTTGAAGACTGATCAGAAGGTCTTTCTTTGGACCGTAACGCAGGCTTTCAGATGGGGTTAGAAAGAAAGGTATCAAGGCTCAAAACAATTCAACACGGGTTCAAAAATTACAACATTCGGAATCAGATTTCTCACAACCCACAAGTTCTGCCCCAGTTTCCTTCTTGGGGACTTTTGGGTTTTTGTTTTGGTGTGACTGAACCTCAGGGAGAGGCTGCCTACATACCCTTTCGGGATCAAGTTGAACGTAGTTCAGGCGACTACTTTTGTTGTTGCGGTTTGTCCTTTCTTCCACTTTCTTTTCCTTTCTTTTCATTCTTTTCTTTTATTTGCCTTTCTTTTCTCTTCTTTCTCTTTCTCTTCTTTTCCTTTTCTTTTCTTTTCTCTTTTCCTTTCTTTTCATTTCTTTTTTATTTTCTTTTTCACTATTTTCTCTTGTTTCTCCACTTACTTTCCCTGCTTGGGCTTACGAGTTTTATTATTGATTCCGAAAGAGGGGTATGCAAGAAAATAACCGAGGCTCAAATGGGTAACAAAGGATAAAGTGTTTGGATAGCAGAATAAAATGCCTTCGTCATTCCAATCTCCAAAACATGCCAAGTACAAACTACACAGTTAAACAAGCTGAGGAAAACTCATATAATACCCTTTGATTGATTCACATATTTGCCTTCTGTATTTGTCAATTACCTAGCACCATTGGACAATAATCTCGGTATCACAAACGGTCCTTTTAAGCTTGGGGCAAGCTTGCCTTTGGCTTCAAACCGATGCAGCATGATGCATTTCAACGGTGCTTCTTTATGTTCTATCTGCCCCCAGTTTCACTTGATTCGGGCTCGAAGTTATCTCAAAATGCCTTTACTTATTTCCCTCGAATGTCCTTACATTGTCAACATTGTTTCATTGCTTCATTACTAAACTGACATTTAAAAACCAGGCTAAGAATTATGCGTGCATGTTATGTCACCATAGCCAGCATGAAAAAAATTGTAAAAGGAGAAGGGAATTAAATAAAATGAACTGGAAATGGCGGGAAACAGAGAATTGCATTAGACTGACGGTGAAAGGGTTTAAACAACAAAACAAGCAAACTAGACTAGTTACAATCTTTGAACAAACCTAGACAGCACTACACAAGCTACTACGACCAGACGAACAAGGCAAAGTGAAAGGATAGAAGGGTTTGAGTCACAAGACAATATCCGGATTACAACCCTGAAGTAAACTGGACAACAGAAATGACAACAAAATAAACCACCAAAACTCCAAGAGATGGAGCGTCTTCCCAATTACCCAGCACGACGTCTTAGCCACTGAATTTTACGCCAAGACTGCTAGAATTTTCACAAGTCTTTATCAAGTTGTTCTGAGCAAACTGCTTCTGGGTTTCTTCTGCCGGCTCATGCTCATGATCAATCATACCCACCATATGCGTCTTATTATGCACAGGAGATGGACTTTGGCCAATGTTTGCTACATCTGGACTTTGCACGACAATGTCGCCTGCATCAATAAGCTTCTGAATTGCATTCTTCAAATTCCAACATTTCTGTATGTCGTTCCCCAGGGCACCTGAGCAGTATGCGCACTTTTGAGAAAGATCAAACTTCTTTGGAGGAGGGTTCGACGCTTTTATCTAAATCGGCTTCAACATGTCCAGTGTCCTTAACCGCTGGAACACACTGGTGTATGATTCTCCCTATGGAGTGAATGTTTTCTTCTTCCGTAACCTCTCATTCTTAAATGTTGGATTGGGCCGAAAACCTGATCCGGGGTGTTTTTGGTAAGCTCGCGGGGGTAGATGGGTATTTCAAGGAGCTGGGTACTGTGATGGGCGACTTTGGGAGTTCTGTGCACAAGGATAACCACAGGGACAATGTCGAGGCTGGAAGTGTTGATCAAGAAGACCTATCGGATCGTCTTTTTTGTTCCTTTTTCTTTCGACCAAGCTTACTGGTACATTCTGAATGGCTTCCGGACAACTCACGATTTTGCCTGACTTGATTCCTTCTTCTACTAGCTCCCCCATTTTTAACACATCATTGAAAGGCTTTCCCAGGGCCAGGATCAAATAACTGTATTAGGTGGGTCCTTGGGCCTTGTAGAAAAAGCTTGACCATTTCTTCTTCGCTAATCGGAGGACTAACTCGAGCAGCTTGCTCCCTCCATCTGAGCCCAAACTCATTAAAGCTTTCTTCCGGCCTCTTTCCCATCTTAGATAGCAAGGTGCAGTCTGGGGTAACACTTGATTTGCACTGAAAGTATCGGACAAAGTCTTGAGCCATGTCACCTAATGTAAGCCACTTATCAACATCTTGACGGGTATACCAGTCCGAGGCTGCCTCAGTTAGGCTTTCACTAAAATATGCTATCGTTACATCATCTTTCTCTCCAACAATCCTCATTCCGTTGCAATAGACCTTCAGGTGGGCTACCGGATCTCCATGCCCATCGTACAAGTTAAATTTTGGTACTTTGAACCTTACGGGCATGCTGCCCTGGCCTTCCAATCTTCGCTTGTCCCTGAAGGACTGTTTTGTGCTTTTCAACTTCCTGGGTACCCCATCTCGCCCTTCTCTTCCCGTAACCCTTTCATTTCTAGCATGAAGCTGCTCATCCTGGGAGCCCTTTTCGTATGAATCGAGGACCTTGCGGGTAACCTCTGAGGTGTGATACTGGGCATTATGAGATTTGAGTGGGTATTCATTGTTTGGAGTAGTGGATATGACAAGAGAGTAATTTTGGGGAGATGTAACTGGAGGATGAGTGATGGAGTTACTAGGGTAGCTGGGAAAATTGTGGTAAGCGGGCGTATCTGGGGAATATGGAGGATCATCTGGCATTGTGTTGGGAGCTTGGGTAAGGATAGTATCTGGAAAAATTGGTGGCGGGGGTGGTGCCTTCCCGGTCATCCATGCCCGATACATATATGTCATTTATTGTCTTAACATCTGCACCTCTTCAACCAACCTATTATCCCGTCCAACCAACTGCTGTCGGGTGTCGGTACCACCCAACTCAGTTCTCTTGTTGTTTTACATTGTCTTTTGTCCTTGTGTTGCAACCACTTTAAAACTACAAACCAACCACTTTTCTAGAGTGACATGATAAAATGAAACCATCATGTCAGCGTTAGGGCATTTAACATATGGGTAACAGCTTTTGATCGGTCGCATGCGTCATCCCGGCCTTTTCCCTATTTCCAATTGCAAACTTTCTCTTCTTCTGTTTTTATTCTTTTCCCTCTTGTTTTTCTTCTTTTTTTTACTCTTGCCTTTATCTTCTTTTGTTCCTGTTTTCTTTCTTTCTTGATTTTCTTTTCTTTCTTTTTATTTTCCGCTATTTTCTTTTCTTTTTGCCCTTTTTTGTGGTTTTGCCCCTCTTTTTCTTTCTTTTTCTTTCTTTTTTTTTCTTTTGGTTATGGTCGAATCTTATGTAGATCGCCTACGTATCATGACCTCGCATGAATCAGACCAAACGTAGTTCTTGCAAATCAAATGCAAAATAAAAGGGATACATTTTTGGGATTTTTCAAATCTTCATTAATAGACGCCGATTACAAGTGATACTAGACTAGTTGTTTTTCTAAAAGGGAAAAATTACAAAACAGACTTAAAATCAAAGGTACAAACTCGACACATCGAAGCTTCAAATCCTGGGGTCCACGGGGCATCACTCGGCATCGCCATGGGCTGCGCAAGACTGGGAAGATTTCAATGTCAATTGTAAGCTATTTGAAGAAAATTGGCCATGTAATGACTTATTTTGACTTAAAAAGCAAAGTGGCTATTTTTCCAAAATTTTATTTAAGAAAACAAAGACTCGATTTTGCGAATACGACCTTTCAGCACTTTCGAAAGGGAGATTGTAAGGTTGTGCCCGCAAACCGTTTTAAAACGACTCAGGGTGACTGTTCTTGTAAAAACAGCCTTCCGGCGCCCTTTTGGGACATTCGGCTTATTTTCCAACAAGAATGGCGTCACCCAACTTATTGGATAAAAATTAAAATTTTGGTATTTTTGGCTATTTTTGAAAAAGGGGTGGTTGGACCTGATGAGGGTTGCCTACGTATCTCACATCCGGTGAGAATCAAACCAGCGTAGTTTGGGCAAATATTTTTCTTTTTTATTGACAAATAAAACAAACCATTCTTTTTGCAAGAACAAATTTTCCTTTTTCCCTTTCCTTTTTTTTTTATTTTCCTCAAAAATTCGGCAGAGTTTCAACTTTAGTTTGACATTGGTCGTTTTTCTAAAATAGGTAATTAACTCTCTACACTGATATTTCTCTATTTTTTTTCAAGCCGGTCAGCATGCGAGTCCGAGACAAATAGATGTACATACAACACATAAGATGCATCAGGGTGGTCTTTTCATTTTAGGTTACCTGTCCTAGACGGACCCAACTCCTGTGTTGAGTCCCCTAAGTCACATGCACTTGATGCAAATAAGCACTCCTACTAGGGATCTAACATGGAGTCAAGTTATTCTAAGTTTAAAACCTGGGTATGTGTTCTAGACTGTATACCCGAGCGGACAACTCGAGTCGAGGAGGGGGATATGTACCGGGAACCAAAAGGCCATCCGGCTTAGTAACTTGTCCGGCCTCTTTTTATTTCAGGGTATGACACTAACAGAATAGGGAGTCTCAACCAGTAAGCATATCCCCGGAGGTGAGAAGAGAAGGGTTTCGGCACAACTTATATACAGTTCAGATAATATCAAAGCGGAAAAGCATTTAGCACGTTTAGCATGAAACATGTAGGAAAATCAGATAAAGCCGAACATAACAATTATTCTAAGCTCGAATTCTTAAACCCTGAACCGAAGTTCTGGGTTTGTATCCCCAGCAGAGTCTCCAGAGATGTCACACCTCTTTTTTCACTACACCCGCAAGGGCATAAAGGAGTTTTTCCAATTTAAGTGGCAATCGGAACGGGATTTATTATTAAGATTCAGAGTCGCCACTTGGGAGATTAATGGTGTCCCAAGTCACCGGTTGAATCCTGAACCGAGGAGAATATGACTCTATTAATAGTCCGCGAACCAAAAATCCGAGTAAGGAATTCTGTTAACCCGGGAGAAGGTGTTAGGCATTCCCGGTTTTGTGGTTCTAGCACGGTCACTCAACTGTCATGTTTAGCTTATTTATCTGATTTTATTACATGATGAACCTATGTGCCGATTTTAACTTTTAACAGCTTATTATTTAAATTTTAAAAGAAAGTTGAACATCATTTAAAATGTGTCTTCGGATCGCGTCACATGAAATGCACCCGCAATCCTAAACACACTTTACTCAACGTTTTGGGATTTGATTTGGGTCACATGAAATGCACACCCGAGTTTAGGAATGTAATTTTATTAAAATCGCGCCTAAAGTGGCTAACGCGTTGTTATCTTTTGGGAGGGCCGTGAAATTCGCTAAACGGCCCTTCCCGAATTTCTAAGTATTGTTTAGTTAAGCATTGAATCAGGGCCCCACAATTTGCGTATTTTATTCAGCGAGACTCGTCTCATCATTTTTATTTAAAGGCCATTCTTAAGTGACTAGGATTTTCTATATATTATTTGTCTCCAAAAAGAAGAAACTAATTAATTATGAATTGAATTATACCAAAGTAAGCTAAGAACTAAATTCTCCCAGCCCAAGCTCAAACAATGAACTAGCCTGCATGATGGGATTTGATACAGCCCAATTAAGTAAGCCCATCGTGAGTATAAGATGGCTCAGGCAGCTGTGATGCCCCCAGCCTGGGATCGAATCCCAGCAGGAACAGCTACAACCCAAGCAGCTATGAGGCCAGCGTCGAGCCCGCACAGCAGCAATGATGAAGCATAATGACAAAACATTCCCCTCGTTTTAATTAATAAACATGATCTCCACAATCTCTAAACCAAGTCATACCCCAGCTGAACCATATATGAATTGAATTTATACAAATTATATTAGGTGTGTTAACCAGTTGGTTGCAAGGAAAGGATATGTACGTTTTATTCAATTGGAGGTGTTAATCAAACTACAATACTAATTAACTAAGATGAACTTCCAGACTCACTGTGACTTGTACCCAAAAATGAATGCTAATCTGTCAACAATTCAAATGCCCTACACCAATCAGATCTAGAACCTTATTTAAATGCAGACACCAATTTACTTCAGCTTGAACAATGATAAAAATGACTACTAGATAAGATGAACTTTACTAAACTAGTCCACGAATTTACCTTCTACTACGAGGTCATTGATGTTCAACTAACAGTTAACCAAATCAAGCTACTGCTTCAAATCGACGTAGCAGTCCAGGTCTTTGAACAGTTCGAAGTTATCACAAATATATTCACTCTACTACAAATAGGCTAAAACAAATAATTTCCAAAAAATCCTAGAACTAATATTAATACAGTAATCAAAGAGACAGTGAAGGCTTCAATGAAACTCAAACAACAACAACACTTCCATTTCATAAAGGAGTTACATGAAAGCAGTCTCGAATAGGTACTGGAATATGGGATTGAAACAGAAAAGGAGAGGTTAGCAGCAGTATAGCTTCAGCAGCAACTCAGAAACTAATTAAAAATCCCAACAACAATCGATGAATGAGTAATAACAGTCCAGTTTAGAAGTGAATTGAAAAACCAAGTATACTCAGTTGATTAGCCCCAAACTAAGTCGAATAACCTTAAAATTGACCTAGTTAATCCACATTCAATCGAGTGAACTTGAAATAAACCAATCGACATGCGATTGAATCTAGAGATCAAACAGAAACAGCCATTGATCCAACAATTAACTCAACCAATTAGATTTAGTTCAAGTTGACTCCAAATTCTATCAAACTCCAAATATCAAATAGAAGCAAAAGGAATTCAAACTGTTTTTGGGTTTTTGAAGTGAGTTAAAAGTTGAATTGAAACTAGAATTCAAAGGCGACCTAAGGATAAGCAATCAAACAGCATCCCTTTTTTCCCCCTATATCTCCTTTTTGTGGATTTTAAATAGAATTCTAAGATTTAAAGAGGAGTTCTAAATTTCTGCTGATTTGAATTTGAATTTCAGTATTCATATCTGATAGAAAGGTTTTGGGGAGTTTTTGGAGATCAAAATCCCCTGATTCAAGGCCAAGGGATTGCCCTTTTATAGGCACAAATGAGGCAGCCTTGAAATCTTTTAATTACACTATAGGTCCCTCTTCTTTTATTTAGTTAGTCCCTTGTTTCCTAACTTGTGCCTCAAGTCAACACACTTATTTTCCTGAATTTCTGATTTTAACCCCTATCCGGAAGGTTCTAGGAACCTCTAGCATGACCTATAACTTTCATGCCTTCTTCTAATTACCCGCATACCCCTGAAACTCCCCTGAATTTACTAATTTAACACAGCTAATTAAACTACTAAGCAGATAGAAAATCTAATGAACATAGAATGATTATCCAAATAAAACTTCTAACAGAATTAACTGCAACAACACAATCACTAACGAAACCACAATAATCGAAAATTAAACTGAAATATAAACCTGACATACAAAGGCATCAATTAATCAAGACACACATATTAATCAAAAGAAGAAAATCTACTGAATTAAGATGAACAACTAAGCTTAAATACTTAAAATCAAACATTGAAACAAGAACAAAAAATAAGAATGAAGAAGAAAAGACTCACTGGCCAATTTGGAATCAATATTCGACTGACTTCAGTGTAGTTCGAGGACTACTAATATTGAATTCACCATGTGGGAAGCACGGAGACTCGAGTGTGTTAATTTGAAACCGATTGAATGAATTGAAGTTTTTGACCGAGTATGGATTTGAAATTCAAAGGACTCGGTCATGATTTGAGGCAGACTATTTACATGTTGGTGATGAGGAGACTGAGGCGGTGCAAGGGTGTAATTTTGGAGATCATTGGGTGGCGCCGCCGCCATAGGCGGCGGAGATGACAAAACCTTTTTGATTATTCGAGAGGTTCCGATGGGATTCGAGATGAGATAGTGGCGGATTCGTGACGGGGACAGTGAGGCGGTCTAAGGGTGTGAATTTGAGAACCATTGGAGATTGTGCCATTTTCTCCGGCGGCGACGGCGGCGTAACAGGGGACTGTAAAGAGGGGTACGAGGAAGAACGAATGGTCTCTAGGGTTAGGACCATTTTCAGACCATTTTATTTAATGAATGACATAAAACCATGGCCGTTTGATTAGATTAATGAATGGCTCGGATTTACCCCTGATGAAACGGGGTCGTTTGGCTGGGCATTTGGAACGGACCGGGCTGGGGCAAGCTTTGGGCTTGTGTCAGAATAAATGGAGGGTGTTTGTTTGGGCCTGGGGAAATTGGAGGGATTTTGGCTCAAATTTCTTTTACATATCAAACATTTTAATTCAAAAACCTTTTTCCTTTTTATTCTTTTTTTTCTTTTTGTTTTTCTTCTTTTCTTTTGTTTCATCTTATTATTAAATATTTTCTGAATTTTTTATGAAATGCTAAAATTTAAAAAAAAAAAACAAATTGAAACTAAAAATTATATTTCCTTAATTCCTAATTCCGAATTACAAATTAATTAAGATAAATTGAAATTAAAAATGCAAAAAGACCATTTTTGTTATTTTCTTTATTTTTGAAAGTAACTCAACTACTAATTAATCCTAAAAAATATAAAATTAAATTCTAAATGCAAATGCCGAGTATTTTTGTATTTTTCATATGAATAAAAATGCACAGACAAAATGTAACAATTACCAAAAAATAACACAAAAATTCTAAAATAATAAAGAAATTATTTTGTTTGAATTTGTGAGAATAATTCATATATAGGGTAAAAATCACGTGCTCACATCGCTTACGGAAGGAAGAAGGACCGCCGCCTCCTCTTCGAGGGTCTTCACCCTCTCAACTTCGGTAATTAGATCAACGTCCCCCACATATACATCCTCGAGCGTGTGTCTCCGAGACTTAACCAAGCATAATCCACTGCCCGGGTCAGGCGCAACTCAGCCTCTTCAGACACCTTCCGGGCATGAGCATTTGTAGTAGCGACGTCTTCCTTATACGAGGCCACGAATACCTCAGCCTCAGCCCTAACCTCGGATAGCATAGCAACCAATGCAGTATGGAGATCCTTATGCTTACTGCTCTCAGCCCTCGCATCCTCGAGTCAACGCCGTTCAAAGCCACCTCTCCCCGGAATTTCGGATCCCTAATTCGGAGCTCATTCCCCATAAGGACATCCTTCTCTTTAAGCTGCAAGAATTGACCCAAAGGTATTAAAATACGAAAGTCGTTCAGGCGTACAGACAAAAACAGACAGGAGTTATGTAACCTATTTAGTAAGATGAGCTTTTTCCTGGGATACCGCCTCGAAGCAATCCCAAAGGCCACGTAGTTCTTCCTCTCTTTTGGCAGAAAGAGCCCTGATCTCGTTAGCCTCCGAGGTAAGCTTCGTATGATTGCCCTCACGGAGAGTCAACTCTATTTCAAGATTGGCAAACGTTTGGTCATAAAGCACCTTGGCCTGGAACCATGGAAGAAATAAGGTTAGAAGGGCGAAGGTCGGGGCGCCAAGCAGAATTTACAAGTAGTTTACCTGCTCGCATAGCCTGCCGATCTCAGTAAAAATAAGCGAAATATCAGGCTCAAGCTTTTCCTCAGGCACAACAGAAGGCTTTTCGATCCCCATGCTGAGAGACTCTATATTGGGGACATCTTGCATCTCCCTCGGAGGAAATGCCGAATCAGAAGCAGAATCACTCACTTCAACAACCTCGATTGGGTTAGTCGAGGCTGCCCCTTGCCTTTGAAGAACTTCATAACTGGGCTACCCTGGATCACCTGCCAAGCGCACCTCGGATCGAGGAAAATTTTGGCCGTCGACAATAGCATCCGACATACCCTCGTAGGCCTATTCAGCCCGAGGTAGGGTAGCGATGGAATCCAGCCGTGATTCGAAGGTCGCCGACTGAGCAATATGAGAGACATGATCGTCCTTCCTCTCGCCTCCAGCTCGGGGACTCCCTGAACTTTATGGGAAGTAGTTTAAAACTTTTGATAAATGTAGTTGGAGTAACACATTTAGGAAAAAATAACTTAGTTTATAATGGATAGGAGTTGTCAGGACCCTCCTGAATAATGGGACGTAGCTTTAAGAACAAGATATAGTGAAAAGTTGTAATAGGAGTTGTCAAGACCTTCCTGAATAATGGGACGTAGTTTTAAGAACAAGATATAGTGAAAAGTTGTAATAGGAGTTATCAGGACCCTCCTGAATAATGGGACGTAATAGAAGTTGTCAGGACCCTCCTGAATAATGGGACGTAATAGAAGTTGTCAGGACGCTCCTGGATAATGGGAAGTAGTTTAAAACTTTTGGTAAATGTAGTTGGAGTAACACATTTAGGAAAAAATAACTTAGTTTATAATGGATAGGAGTTGTCAGGACCCTCCTAAATAATGGGACGTAGCTTTAAGAACAAGATATAGTGAAAAGTTGTAATAGGAGTTGTCAGGACCCTCATGAATAATGGGACGTAGTTTTAAGAACAAGATATAGTGAAAAGTTGTAATAGGAGTTGTCATGACCCTCTTGAATAATGGGATGTAGTTTTAAGAACAAGATATAGTGAAAAGTTGTAATATGAGTTATCAGGACCCTCCTGAATAATGGGGAGTAGTTAAGACTTTTTAATAACAAATTAGTAATGCTTTTGGAAAAGATAGGGGAAATTCGTAATTGTTAGAAATTGTCAGGACTCTCCTGGATAATGGGAATGGTTTAAAAACAGTTGATAATAAATACAACGAAGTAATATCTGTAGAAGAAATAGTCAGGATTGGTCAAGACCTCCCTGATAATAGAACTTAGTCTTTAAAAATCTTATAATAGTTGGTAAAATGATTTAAAGCCCGGTTATCAAACTGGGGCAGAAAAAGTTTCTTCGGTTTGTTGGTTGTTAGAAAGCAGGCGCCCACCTGTAGAATAAGGGAATACATTTTTAAGTTTAGCAAGCAGGTGCCCACCTGAAAAATAAGGGAATACTTTTCAAAGTTCAGAAAACAGGCGCCCACCTGGAGAATAAGGGAATACATTTTTCAGTTTTAGTAAGCAGGCGCCCACCTGTAGAATAAGGGAATACATTTTTCAATTTTAGTAAGCAGGCGCCCACCTGTAGAATAAGGGAATATATTTCAGTTAGTTGTAAGCAGGCGCCCACCTGAAGAATAAGGGAAT
>MU725379.1:112909-128978 GCA_026770625.1 Nicotiana glauca
TTTAACCTTTAAAATACAATGAGATGAGCCTCGTTAAAAGACAAAAATACAAGGGGCCCTCAAATAATTGTTATGATATTTTAGACATCGGAATGACCGTTTAGCTACCTCCACGGTCTTTCCTAAAGTAACAAAGAAATAGATACCATTAGGCATAATTTTAATATACATTCTCAAAAATGGGTGCACATTTATGTGACCCAAATCCTATTCCCAACGAAGTCGAAATGTATCTAAAGCCACAAGCGTACTGGTACGGTGTGGTTAAGGAATGTATTTTCACAACGTTGCAATTCTTAAAAATTGAAAAACAAAACATTAATGCATGATTTAAAAAACATATAATCGGAATCAGATAAAATCAAATTCAACAATTGAGCGACCGTGCTAGAACCACGGAATTCGGGAGTGCCTAACACCTTCTCCCGGGTTAACAGAATTCCTTATCCGGATTTCTAGTTCGCAGACTGTAACAGAGTCAAACTTTCCTCGGTTCGGGATTAAACCGGTGACTTGGGACACCATTATATTCTCAAGTGGCGACTCTGAAAAACTTAAATAACTGATCCCGTTCCGACTGTCCTTAAATTGGAAAAACTCCTCTATGCCCTCGCGGGTAAAGTAGTATATATAAAAAAGGAGGTGTGACAGCTATTAGTTCCCTCTCGATTGCCCCTAGCAAAGTGTTCGGCTCGACCTCGAGGACCGCATACGCCAGCTCGAGGCCCCAATCTCCAGCCCTTCGGTTTGGTCATTACACTATCTACAAGCTCTTATGATATTATTTAGACTCTTACTTAGCATCTATTGCCTAAACAACTAGCTTAAAAATAGATCACGTATTTTTAGAACCACAAAATCAAATCTAATTGTAATTACCATTTTCAAGGTAAACAAGGTCATACCACGAGTTGCTAAAATGAGTCATTATAGGGCATATTTTCAGGATGACAACATCCCATACAAATGTGAAGCTCATCACATGTGGCATTTGAAAATTATCGTGGAATAGGATACCATCGAGCCAGATCGTTATCATGTTGTTAATGTGTAATTTTACCCATCACGGTTATAGGATAACATAGCAGGAGTATTCGAGCCAGGGTTGGTCCAGGAAATAGAGTCATAGATGAAGTTGCCGAGGCCCAAGTGAAGTACAACAAACTGCGCAAAAGAGTTTACGGGTCCGAGGCCGAGCACATGGAGCGACACAAGACCAATATGACTTAATTAATGAATGGAGGGAGATGGCTGTCAAATCAAGTGACAGGTTGGAATATTTGAAGTACATTCTAATGGAATTGGAGGGAAAAATGAGGAAGAGAGTCACCGATTGCTAGAACATTGAAGGAAGCGAAGGAGGACATTTACAAAGGGCATACCTACTGCTGAACCTGCGCGAACTGGGGAATTTGATCGACGAAGCCAAAAACATCCAGCCTGGAGAAGGTCCTTTTGGGACCAAGAAGATTAGGTTTATTTACCTTTTCAAATATAATAAGGCCAAGTGCCATTAGTGACTTATCTTATTTAGTGTCGTTTTAGATTCATCTATTTTTACATTAATGAAATAAGGCAATTATTGGCAATGAAATTCTCCAAATCAACGTGTCGCTAGGCCTACTTTGGGCACAACGAGGCTCCCCAAACTAGGACATGGATTTATATTCCCGCAATATGTGTTTAAATACTGCAAACATTTTTTAGAATCCTTACTAACTTGTTTACCTTTTGTTTTTCTTTATTTTTATTATTCCCATCCCCTAAGATTGGTTCACACATACTGCATCATCAGTATATCACACCAGATCTAGAGGCCCTTCACCTCCTCCTCCTCTAAGTAATCCGAAAAGTAGAGGAAAAGGTAAGATGGATGACTTGAGTGGTATCCGAAAAGAAAATGCTGAGAATATTGAAACTTCAGACGGTCGGAGTACTCCGGCCCAGAATGATTTGGTCCTGCGATTGGAGCAGAAAATACTGGAGTTACAATGGGAACTTGAGCAGGTCCGCAACTTGGAAAATCTCTCTCTCACCTTAAACGCCCCAGATGTTAACCAACAAAATGCTTAAAATCCAGCATCTCATCAAAATACGCCAAAGCAACGTCTATAAAATCCTCCAGCACCCCATCAATATGCAACTCCTCCCCAAAATCCTAATCCTCCACCGGTACCAACTCCTCCACAACACCATCATCAACCAACCCAGTACCCATAACCACTACCTATCACACTCCTCAGCACATACCACAACCTATTTCGGATCCTCAAACCTCGACCAACAACCACCACTATACCCAAATCCCTTTCACCCGCCAAAACAACCCCATATACATGGAGGCCCTACCTCACTCCACTCAACTAATCTTCTATACACCAGAATACGCTGAGAAGGACCTGCTCATCTAGAACATGGCCGAGGAGCTCAAGAAGTTGATAAGTCATGTTCAGGGTGTTGAAGGAGGTAAAGGGATAGAAGGTCTGAACTACGAGTATTTATGCATACAACTAGATATAGAACTACCAGAGGGTTACAAACCTCCCAAGTTTGAAATGTTTGATGGAACGGGTGATCCTAAGGTTCATTTGAGAACTTATTGTGACAAGCTCGTGGGGGTCGGAAAATATGAAAGGATTCAAATGAAGCTCTTCATGAGAAGTCTTACCAGAGATGACCTATCCTGCCACATAAGCCAAAACCCTAAGAAGTGGGCCAATTGGGTGAGCATGGCATCGGAATTTATAGATCGGTTTAGGTTTAATACGGAGAATGCACCGGGTATCTTCTATATCTAGAACCTAAAGAAGAAGCCAACTGAGACTTTCTACGAGTATACTACTCGGTGAAGGTAGGAAGCGGACAAGATCAGACCAGCATTAGACGAGGAATAGATGAACAAACTCTTTGTTAGGGCACATGACCCACAGTATTATGAAAGGCTAATAGTCATTGAGAATCATAAGTTCTCCGATATCATCAAACTCGAAGAAAGGATTGAAAAGGGTATCAAAAGTGGGATGGTGATAAATTTTGAGGCATTGCAGGCCACGAACAAATCATAACAATCAGGTGGAATATCAAAGAAGAAAAAAGTATGGGCAGTAATGGTGGCCCAAGGCCCAAAATCTCCACTCACCTCCAGCTACGTACCAACCCTCACCTCCCAGATATTTTCAATCCGCCACCGCCTATCACACTTATAACACCCAGTCAACCTACTATCATTCACCTTCTACTCGTCCAAATTACCAGAAACCCCAACCTAATTTTGATCTCAAACCACCTAGACAATACACCGCCATTGCTAAACCTATCGACCAACTGTATGAAAGGTTGAAGGCTGCTAGTTATGTCACCCATATTCCTGTCACCATCGGTAGGATGCCCAGTCAACCGAAAAGTAGTGATTAAAACCCCACTAGTGTCCAAAATACCTGCTGTGCGATGAATCTGATGACACCGGTCAATAAAATCTGATCATCCCCCGACTTCACTCCATTGAACTTTGGAGGCTTAAGCCACCCAAACTGGTCCAGCCTATTCTACTCCTCATCACTCATGTGTTGGTCAACTTGGGCCCGAACAGCAGCAATTGGCTGAGCTGGTAGAGCCCCCGATGACTAGAGTCCCTGAGCTACCTGCTTTAGGGTACGAGTAGTAGGAGTCTGAGCACCTTTCCCAGCTTGAGAAGTGGTTGGTGCAGTTGGAACTAAGACTGCTTAAGCAAGGCTCATGCATATAGTCAAAATTAGGGCCAAAGCCTCTTGAAGGCCTAGAATCACAATAGGCACAACTGGTGCCTGAGTTGGTCCCACCAGCTCGACCATATCTGGTACCTGCTCCTGAGCTGGAGAAACTGGTAGCTCCATGGTTGTTGCTCTAGCTGCAGCACGGCCATACCTCAACCTCTACCGCGACTCTGGCCTCTCGCGGCCCTAGCTAGTGGTACTGTGGATGCCCGCCTGATCCGGTCGTATGTGTCCTCACCATTTATGAGAGAATAGAAGACTCAAGTTCAAAATTTGAAATTAACAAATCCGCACGACAAGAGTACAAAGTGAAATTTCCTAACAGTTCGGTAGCCTCTCGAAGATAAGTACAGACGTCTTCGTACTGATCTGCATGATTCTACTAAACTTATTCATGACTTGTAATACCTATGAACCTAGGGCTATACCAACTTGTCATGACCCAAACATGATGGCACCTAACCACCGGCTAGGCAAGCCGAAACATGATAATAAAGGAAAAAATAGAACAACAAAACTTATAGAAGTAGCATAAGTCTGAAATCTCAATATAACAAATAATGTTACTACAATGTAAATTCCCCAAAATTTGGTAAATATAGATTCATGAGCTCTACAATGGATTACCAGTTTGAAACTGAACAATAATAAAACTATCTGAAATGTTATAACAGTATGTAAAGAAAAGACAAGTCAAACTGCAACCAAGGATGCAACTCTACCTCGCCTCTCGTAGATAGTTCAACAAGCAAGCCTACTGCTGGTAACTAGTCTCCACACCTGGATCTATATAATTAAGTGAAGAGTGTAGTATGAGTATAACTGAACCAATATACTCAATAAGTATCATAACTAACTGCAGCGAGGTAAAAGAAATGAGAATTATAAATGATACCGGCTATAACCTGTACAATTTCATATAGTCCAACAAGTCTAAAACAAAAATGTGAACATGTATAAGTTACTGAGAGGACTATATGTGTGTGCTTGTACAATTACTTAAAATCAATACTCAGTCATGGATACAACATATAAGATGATATGCAGATAATCAGATAATAAACCATGGAAATTGCAAGTAGAGATGAAATCCAATTCCAAAATAACACTGGCCAAACTATAATCAACTTTTCCATATCTTTACCAACTCACTGATTAGTTTTCCTAAGTAACCATGTGTACACCATCATGAGAGAAACATGAAAGGGTGACCCTAGGGGGATGGATCTGTATCCATACACTGCACGAACAACTCTCGTGCTACACGGATAACTCACATGCTAATAATATAAACTGCGCTGACAACTCGCATGCTGTACGAACAACTCACATGCCAATAATTTCAATCGCACGTACTACTCACGTGCCAATAATCAGAATCCGCCCGGCGTGATCACAAGCTACCAGTCTAGCTCATAACACAGAGAAAGCAAATATACGAGAGTGCATGTATCTAGCATGCTATAGTGTAGGAATGTGCAATTGTCTTATCACAGCTAAAACAGATAATTTCCTTCAAGAATAGCAATTATCTGGTTCAATCGGAACATAACCTCAATAAAATCTCAAATATAGTAAAAATAGATCATAGAGGTGTACAAGTAGGAGAAAAATTTCAGCTTGAAGCTTATCAGTAACTTCAAGGCATATCATAGCCCAAACACTACCCGAACATGGAATTAGTATCCCACTGCACGCATATGGGCTCAACCCCGCACATGTGCGTCACCCATAACACGTAGCTATCATACATAATTCAGGCGACTAATGGCTCAACCAAGTTTGGATAAGATACTTACCTCAAGCAAGCCAAATTATTCCCTTAACATGTCCTTCCCGTGCATATCAACCTCCGTAAGGACCAAATCTAGTCAAAGTAATGTAATACTATTAATAAAAGCTATAGCAATTTACTCCAAATGATAAAACTAAGATATTTAACCAAAATCAAAAAGTCTACCCAAAAGGTCAACCCTAGACCCGCGTCTTAGAACTTAAGAAAATTAAAAAAATCCAAACACCCATTCACTTACGAGTCCAACTATACCAAAATCATCCTATTTTGACCTCAAATCGATCTTCAAACCTCCATTTTTCATTTTTCAAAGTTTCCATAAAATCCCTTATTTCTTCACTTTAATTCACAAATTAAATGCTAAAACACAGATATGATCATGATATAACAACAAATCCGAGTAAAAAACACTTACCCTGATACAAGATGTGAAAATCCCCTACAAAAGCACCCAAAATTAAGCTCTCCAACTCAAAATGTGAAATAATACTCTAACCCTCGATTTAGGATTTTAAACATTCTGCCCAATTCTCTGTTCTTCCTGAATGTGGAAGGATCCTTGCGTTCCCGAAGCACAATTCTCCTCTGCTGCTAATTCCTCATCGCGAACGTGATGTCCTTATCTCGAACGTGAAGACTCTTGAACCAATACCAGAGGTTCCCTACAGAAGGAGGTCGATCAGGTGACAGTCAGGCCCGTTTTTATGTATTCCCAGCCAGACCAGAGGTAGTTGCCTCCGATGTCGTAATTACAGGTATAGTTTTAGTATGCCACAGAGATGCATCGGTATTATTTGATCCTGGTTCCACTTATTCATACTTGTCATCATACTTTGCTCGTTATTTGGATATTCCCCATGATTAATTTGTTATGCTTGTTCATGTATCTACATCGGTGGGTGATTTTATTATTGTATACCGTGTGTATCAGTCATGTGTGGTGACTATTGGAGGATTAGAGATGAGAGTTGATCTTTTACTGCTTAGCTTGGTTGATTTTAAAGTGATATTATGCATGCATTGGTTGTCACCATGTCATGCTATCCTGGAATGTTATACTAAGACTGTGATGCTGGCGATGCCGAGTTTTCCTAAGGTTGGGTGGAGGGGTTCTCTGGACTTTGTTCCCAGTAGAGTAATTTCATATTTGAAGGCCTAATAGATGGTTAAGAAGGGATATCTGGAATATTTGGCCTTTGTGAGGGATATTGGTACTGGTACTCCTACCATTGAGTCCGTTCCAGTAGTGAGAGACTTTCCAGATTTGTTTCCTGCAGGCCTACCGGGAATTCCACCCGACATGGACATTGATATTGGTATTGACTTAGTGTTGGACACCCAATACATCTATATTCCACTGTATCGTATGACACCAGCAGAGTGGAAAGAATAACTATAGGAGCTACTTGATACGGGATTTATCAGGCCTAGTATGTCGCCTTGGAGTGCACCGGTTCCATTTGTGAAGAATAATGATGGCACTATGTGAATGTGCATTGATTACAGACATTTGAACAAAGTTACAATTAAGAACAAGTACCCTTTAACATGCATTGAGGACTTATTTGACTAGTTACAGGGTGCTAGAGTGTTCTCTGAGATATATTTGAAGTCTCGGTATCACCAGTTAAAGACTCAAAATTATGATATTTCGAAGACGACATTCAAGACCCGTTATGCTCAGTACGAGTTTCTTGTGATGTCATTTGGGATGACCAATGCCCCAACAGCATTTATGCATCTGATGAATAGTGTATTCCAGTCGTACCTTGATTATTTTATCATTCTTTTCATTAATGATATACTGGTGTATTCACGCAGCTAGGAGGAGCATGAGCAATATCTAAGGATTGTACTACAGACCTTGAGGGAGAAAAAGCTTTATGCTAAATTCTCCAAGTGTGAGTTTTGGCTCGATTTTGTGGCGTTCTTGGGGCACGTAGTGTCTAGTGAGGGGATCAAGGTGGATCCGAAGAAGATTGACGCAGTTCAGAGTTGGCCTAGACCATCTTCAAGTACTAAGGTTTAGAGTTTTCTTAGTTTGGCTGGATATTACCGTCGTTTTGTGGAGAATTTCTTATCCATTATTGCACCTTTGACCAGATTGACCTAGAAGGGTTCTCCATTTAGGTGGTCTGATGAGTGTAAGGAGAGATTTTGATAACTAGGGATTTTGACGCATTTTATACTTATTCTTGCTTATGCTTTGATTAGAAATTCATACAAAATAGCCCCAAAAAGGCTCACAAGTTGTACTTGATTGCAGGTTTGATCATCAGAGTGACGAGATGTCAAAGATCAGCTCAAATGGAGTGAAACTTGCACAAGTGCCAAAGACAAGACAAGCTCATCAAAAACAAGCCCAGTGCGGTCATACACCATTTTGTGTGGTCCGCATTAGGAGATTTAGAGAGGCTAAATTCCAAGCAAAGAGGCAGTGCAACCGCACTAGATTTTGTGTGGTCCGCACTGAAGGCAATGCGGCCGCAGTCGATTTAATGCGGTCCGTAGAGCCAAGAATCAGAGAGGTTGCATTTTAAGAGTTTCAAGCCTCTGCTGTCCGCAGTCCATTATACGCTAACCACACTAGAAGCCTCTGCAGCCGCAGTCCATTCTCTGCGGTCCGCAATGCCAAGATTCACAGAGCTGTTTTTCAAGGCCAAAGCCATAGTGTGAACCGCGGTCCATTTTGTGCGGTCCGCACTAACCCCGTAGGGGCATTTTGTCCAGATTTTTTAGCCTAGTGTAAATAGCTTCTTTTTCCATTTTTATGGCATCAAATATCGTAATTTAGCTGCTGCACTCGTGGGTTCAAGATTTTTAGCTATTTTGGGCACTTTTAGCTACTTTTTATCATTGAATATTTGTGTTTAACTTAGTGATTAATTAATATGAGATTATCTTCATCTATTTCTTATTTTTCTTCTTAAATTATAATAGATAGACCCATAATCTAGGATTGTGGATCAACCCTAGTGTGGGTAATTGATGGGTCTTGTAATTTAGGCCTAATTTGACAATGGATATTTGTTATTTGGGACAATTTCATGTTTAATTTCTGAATTAGTGGTTGCAAACACTAGTTTGTGTTGAGTTGACTGAGCTCTTCTTGAGAAAGAGAGTCTAAGTCTCCGAAATTGGTTCAACAATGAATTGGGCCGTACTCAAGAGATTGATAGCCCCAATTAAAGGGTTAAACCTCAAGAGAGTAATACCCGAATTGAACCCTAGTTGCTTGAGCAAATTTGCATACCCAATTGGTCTTGAGAAAGCCAATTCGGGCAAAATCAATCGAACCACCGAGAGGTGTAGAGTGGGTAAAGTCGTGAAATGGTTATAACATACTCCCCAAATATGTCAAACGTGCCTTAGATTCAAGTACCCGTCAATTCACCACCTAGGCGGTAGTCACTACCCTAGTGCCTTTTAAACCTATTTGAACAACTTGTAGCATTATAACTCGTAGCATAATTTAGTTCCAATTACCATTTGTAGTTTCATAATAGTAGAAGTAAACAAAAAATCCCAAAAATGAAGAGAAGTGTAATCAAGAGCACATACACAATTCTACACTAGATAGATACTCGGTTCCAACTTTTAGCTCTTCGAGGATTTGATCCTGGCCCTAAATTGGGTAAAAGCTGCTCTGACCCTCTCTCGCTACTTAAATAGTAGTGCAGAGTAGGCCTCGATCACTTTTTAATGCCTTGCCATGGAGCTAACGGTTTTGGCTATCTATTTAGTTAGATTTGTGTTTTGTTCTTCTTTCCTTCTTGTTACTAATTTGTGTTTGTCAATACTGCATGTACCAAAATGGCTTTAAATGCTAATGACCCTCTTGGAAATGTGAATGCGGGAGAGGAGGTAGATGACTTTGGAGATGAAGAGGTGCCTCTTGTACCTCAAGGATAACGTAGAGTCCGCTAGGCCAATGCAAATGACAATATTCCAGACCCTCCTCCGCCACCTCCACGAGTGGCTTGAGCGACTTCCCAACCATTCCATCATAACTTGGGATGAGTTGGCGGATAAGTTCATTGCCAAATTCTTCTCTCCAGTGCACATGGCAGCACTACGGGATGAGATCTTAGGCTTCAAGCAGGAGCCTATCGAACCATTGCATGAGATTTGGGAGCAATATAGAACTGTAGTGAAGGAATGCCCCAAAATGATATGACAGAGGTGATGATACAACAAACCTTCTATCGGGGCATCAATACAACGAATCAATCCATAGTGAACCAATTGGCTGGGGGTAATTTCATGAAGCTGCATTATGATGAAGCTTGTGAGATTGTTGATGAAATGGCTGACACATCCTCCGCTTGGCAAAGTATAGCTAATGTACCTCAGGGTGACCCACGTGCTATAGCAGAACTTACAACAACAATGAACCAAGTGGCAAAGGCTCAGTTGCAACAAGTCCAAAATCCCCGCCAAGTAAATGCTATGGAGGGTGTTAACATGCTAGTGAACCAAAAAAGGCGAAGAGGTCAACAGAACCAAGGGAATTCGGATCAATTTGACAATGATGGTAATGGGTTTCAAGATGAAGGCTATGATGAGCAAAATGAAGAGTTGCAATATGTGAATAATTACCAAAGCCAAAGAGGTAATTCTTCCATCCAACAACAACAATGGCAATCCCAGGGAAATTGGGATAATCAAAAACAAGGCAACAATAATTGGAACAATCAACATCAAGGGAACAACAATTGGGGAAATCAAAATAACAACCGCAACAATCAAGGAAACTGGGGCAACAACAACAATTGGGGTGGAAACAACAACAACCAAGGTGGGTGGAACAATAACCAAGTAAATCAAGGGCAAGGTTTCAAAGCCCCCAATGTACCAACAACCGAACAATCCACCTCCTTTTCCATCCCAGGGACCTAGTTCATCCAACAATGAAATGGGTAGAATTGAAATGATGTTCGAACAAATGATGAAAAAGAATGTGGGTTCCGATGCGCAATTGGCTTCTCACAATACTTCAATTAGGAATTTGGAGGTGCAACTAGGTCAAATCTCTCAGTCCTTGAAAAATCGCCCGAAGGGTGCTCTACCAAGTGATACGGTAGTGAACCCTAAGGGTGGGAACAATCATGTCATGGCAGTTACGACAAGAAGTGGAAGAGGCAGTGATGTGAATACCTCTAAGCAAAAGTAAGTTGTGGATGATGATATAGAGTTGCAAGAAGAGGAAGCCCCAGTGGTGGTTGAAGATGTGGTTGATGATAAAATGAACAATTGACATTAATGAGGCTGAAATGGATAAAATCTGCTTGTTTAAACTAGTCACTAATAAATACGTTTAGATATCATGCCTATAGGACCCTGCTGGTTATCGCCTAGGCAAACCTGTAGGATAATTGAAACCCTGAAATTGGCAAAAACTGTGTTTGTTTGTCTGCTCATAAACTGCCCAGATTCAGGAAGTAATAAAGTCGGTAGGCAAACGGGTTAGGTATTTACTGCCTCGCCTTAATAAAACTGTTGCATATTTTGTGCTCATCTAGATATACTACTATAGGACTTTAAATCGTTTAAAACTATTTGTTTGAGGCGTGCATCTGTTTGGTATATTTGTGGAGATAAATATGAGCCCCCTAAATTGCATCTTTATGTGATAGTCCTATTTGACTTTTGTTTGTCGCTTAGTTTTCTCCTTTTAAAAAAACATAGGTGAGTCTAGAACTTCCTTAAATAGAGGTCCTAAACACCACCAGGGTCACATGCAAGGGAAGGGTAGCGCACACATATGATACATATTTGATGCTATTAGAATGCTTAGGTAATAATTAAGGGGAGGATAATCAGGTAGTAAAGGATATGATGACCTGTGTGCTAATGCTACGCGTAACACCTCTATTTGAGAAAAGTTTACTGAATATTGCACAGAAGTGATCCTATAGGCTAATAAACCTAGGACCCCTATTCTCGTTTAAATAATCTCTATTTGTCTAAATTGCTTTATTTGCTTATAAGACTAATTCACTTAAATTGAGTTTGGCCGGGACCCACCGTTGTGGACCTCGAGAGGTGCCTAACACCTTCCCCTCAAGGTTATTTCGAGCCCTTACGCAATCTCGGGTAATGCAAACTGGTTTATGAGTTATTTGCTTTAGGTGCCCTAACGACGTTAAATCCGTTAGGTAGCTGTTGATACCCAATTTTTTCTTATAATATTTTTAAAATGCATATATACCTTCAAAACTATGCATTAGCATCAATGGACATTTTTCATAGTTTCTTTAAATTATGTTATTCTAGTATTTTATTTATTTAAATGATTATAAAATTGCGTCACAAATGGCTCTATAACATTTCATTTATTTAATTTTTCTATTTATATCCATATTAAGTTCCATTTATTTCACAAATGGCCAAATTTACACCTTTTGGTTGTAATTGCATTGATTTTGCAATTATAGCCCATGCACACATCACTACATGATTTTACCAGAAATTGGTCCCTTATATTTTTAAAATATTAAATAATTATTTTGAAGCAGTTCTATGCATGAAAATTATTTTCTCATTGTTAATTATTTTTATAAAATAAGTTATATTAAATTATTTGGGTATTTAACAAATAGCCTTTTAATTTCTCTAATTTTCGGACCTAAATACCAACCCAAGTCCCTAACCCAATTCACCCCAGGCCCAAATTCAATTAAACCCGACCCAGGCCCCCTAATCCTGGACGTTGATCTCTGAGATCAATGGCCCGTATTTGTTCTTACCATTTTAATTCCAAATGACCCCCCTCTAACCTAATTCATTTCCCACCATAGTCCGCCGCCCTGCGTTCCCTTCTCTCTCAAATTCTCTCTATCTGAACCCTAATCCTCAAGCACCGTCACCTGTTCACACCACCATTTGATGATGTTTCTTCATCATCTCAAGCCTATACTGGCCTCCTAATTGTTATGGTTCATCAGTTTCTTAGATCCTTGAGAAGATCTCAAGGGACTTAGGCGGTCTAGCTTGCACCTATGATTTCTTTGCCTGTTTCAGGCCGTTTGCTCGACCATGAGTAATAAACCTTTCGTATTTTACTATGAAACCGTGGTTTTCTAGGACTATGTTCTCGTCTCTGTTATTCTTTCTAAAAAATCCCAATTTATTATCTTTGATCATCTCAGGTTTGTATAGATCTGAGACGAATCTAGCAATTCTTACATGTTTTCCTTGAAATTTTCTGGTTTTCAACTGATTTCTCGTTTTCCTAAACTAGGGTTTACCCTAAGTCATCTTATCAAAAGGTTTTTCTGATTTTTCAATGCTTAGTCGTTTGTTCTTAAGTGTTCTTGACTGATTTATGCTAAAGTTGCATAAGCCCTAGTTGATTTATGCTAAAACTCTAACTGTCTGATATTTTGCTTCGATTCTGAGATCAAAGTTACTAGTCTTAATGGTTCATTCTATATTCTGATTTACACGCTTTTCCTTATACAAATTCCTTGCTTTGTGAATTTTATCTTAATTAATCTCTATTAGGGTTTTGAATTATTTTCCGTCTAATTTCTCTGTGTTCCTAAAGTTTTACTCAGCCTATTTTGTTTATGGAAATTAATATGTTCTTTACAGAATTGTTGAGTGAATTGCTCTGTTAAAAGTTCATGTGCATGATTCTTGATTATTTCCTTGTTTATGACTTTAATTAGTCTTCTTGCCTTATTTAATTTCTTGTAGTATCTACTGATTCCTTGCACGATTATTTCCTTAATTAGATTCCTAATCATTCACTCTTTGCCTAAGCCTGATTTGAATTTCTTTCCTTAAATGTTTCATGTCCTTATCGTTGGTTAATTACCTTTAATTAAGGGAAGATTATGCTGATTTTTTGTGTAAATGATTCTGTGATCTTCCCTTGATTAACTGATATTGGTACTAGTACCTTATTTTCCCTACTCTTACACTACTATATAAACTCCTTTGTTTTACTTCTTAACACACGAACACAAGTTCAAAAAACACACATTCAAACTCTCTTTCTTTCTCTGCTACTTGTGATAACTCTTGATCTAGCCGACTGAAGCCATGGCTAGATATTGGAACTATACCTGTTTTATATTCTGCACTCTTTTCTTCAAATGGTATGTCTCTAGTTAAATTTTAAAACCCAAACTCTATGTGTTTCATTCCTGCACTAGTTCATTGACTATGAATTCAACGTATCTTCCTGTTTACTTCTTTGCTTAGCATGTCTAAATTCTGTCCTGTTCAATGTATAGGTAGTATGTCATCGTTTCACCTGGTTATCTGATACTTGACCAACCTGTTTGTTGATTTCTATTTAATCCTTTAACTATGTGATCATGTTGGTTACATAATGCATGTGATTGACCCTACTTCTCTGTCTAATTTTGTCCACTACATCCTTGCTCCATGCATGTCTTAATTGCCTATTATCCTTGTTAATTTGTTAAGGCTATTAAGCTCCTAAGTGTTCTATGCATATTGTTGTCTATATGCCTCCCTGTAACCTGTTCATGTACCCTCAATGAGATTCCTATATGTTCCTAATCCCTTTTACCCCTGCGTGCAAACCTGCTTGCTAAGTGCTTGTGAATCTGAGTATTCTATGATTGATTGGCTGTTTACTGAATTTGCTCTCTTCAGAACTGATTTGTAAATATTATTAGTATTCTCCTAAAAACTGGTTTTCATTCTTAGCATTTTCTTAAAACTGGTCTATTTTAGAAAAATCTTTTTCACTCCTAAAAGTTATCTCCACAATATTTTTCACTAAGTCTTTCAAAACTATGTCATGCACTCTCATTTACTCTTGGATTATTAAGTTCTACCCCTCTGGTATGTATACTGCTTAGGGATCCTTGATATCTCTCTAAACTCTGGCATACCAGGGCTGGCTCTTCTATACTGCACATAACCAGTCCTTATTTGAGAAAAGTCTTGGTGTGAGCACTGCCCAGGATCCTTGAGGTCCTTAGGGAACTTTGATACACCTGGACACTTGTTTGCTATGGGATTTCTAAGTATTTGAGACTACATTGAAGGCCTAGTACTCCCAGGTTTATTTTGAGCCTGTTTTAGGCTCCCTATAGTTCAGTTTACATCTCATTTATGTAATTTGCTCAATCCTGGTCTGTAATAATCCCTTGTAAACAGATATTGGGGTAACTAGTAAAAAAGGAGAGGGTAGCTATATGATTTTGTGGGGTAAACTGGGTAGAAATGTTTTAGGTTTTATATTATGTTGACTTGCTGTAGAAATCATGTTCTAAGTTTGTGTGATGCATTAGATATTATTATTTAGGATTGCTATGATCATTCGCATTAAACCATGTTAAATTTGTGCATTAGATACCCTGTCGTAAGATAATCATGTTTAGTGCTTCTGCATATTATATGTTGTAGCTCATCACTTCACTTCCGATTCTGTATAAGTCGCTATAATTTAGAAATCCTGCCCTTAAGTTAATAATATTGTTTAATAAAATAACCTTCTCCATGTGCATTAGAGATCCTATTTTAGGACTACACGTGCATTTGCCTTGAAACATGTCGCTTAAATAAATAGGTTAAAACAGCCCTACACATAGATATTATGTCCTGGTATGAATCGGTGTAAAATCACCTGCTATAATATTCATCACTTAGATCAGCATGCCTATAGGATGAAATGACTTCAATTTGTTTAAGTAGTTCCCATATTATGACTGCATATACATGCCTAGGCAAGCCTTAGGCCCTTAAATAAGTGTGAAATTAGGTTTTGTTTATGTGTAAAATTGTCCAGGCTTAGCAGGCTATAAAATTAGTAGGCAAGCTGGTTAGGATTCTGTCACTTCCCTTAAAACAAACGCTGCATATTCTGTATCTATAATTTTCATCTAGATATCATGTTCCTAGACTTTCTGAATTTCTTTAAAATCATCTGTTTGAGACGTGCTTCTTATTTGCCTATGTATATGTGGAGGTAAATATGAGCCTTCTATCTGTTTCTTATTTGACAATCCTACGTGTTATTTGTTGTCGCCTATATTTTTGCCTTTTAAACACCTTAGGATTGTCTAGAATTGCCTAAGTCTAGAAGTCCTAAACTCCTCCAGGACCACAAGGAAGGGACGGGTAACAGCACGCTTAGAGGTCGTTAATCAAATTCACTTATATTACTACTAAGGGAAGGGTAACGGGTAGTAAAAGGATATGATGACCTGCACGCTAATGTCACGTGTAGCACCTCTAGTTGAGGAGGATTACCAGGCATTGCACAGAATGATCCTACAGGCTATTCAACTTAGGACTTCCCTTTCCAAATTTGTCATGACCCAAAATCCGGTCGTGATGGCGCCCAACACATTGCTAGGCAAGCCCGACCATTACCCGTTAACCAATCCAATTATTATCTCAAATATTCCAAATTTAGCAAAATCTCCTATTTCCATAATGATAAGATGAGAGCGGAAAACAAAATAACTGAAATAACAGCCCATCAGAATCTGGTGTCACAAGTCTGAGCCTCTAAACATCTGAATAATATCCTATA
>MU725380.1:0-25039 GCA_026770625.1 Nicotiana glauca
AGGTCAAAGAACATCGCTTCAGTGAAGGTCCAGTGGCGGGGTCAGCCGGTCGAGGAGGCGACTTGGGAGACCGAGTGGGATATGCGCAGCCAGTACCCTCATCTATTTGCTACTTCAGGTATGTTCTCTATGCTCGTTCGAGGACGAACAAATGTTTAAGTGTAGGAGGATGTAACGACTCGGCTGGTCGTTTTTGTAATTTATGTCCCGATCCCCCATTAACTGCTTTCCCTAAGTTTATTTCTGCTATTTTGGTTCGCCGGGATGTTCGGTATTAGAATTCGGAGTGTTTTTGGACACTTAGTCCCTAAATGAGAGTTTAAGAGTTGAAAAATGGTCCGTATTCGGAACAGTGTGAAGAAGACTCGGAATGGAAATCCGATGGTTTCGTTAGCTCCGTTAGGTGATTTCGGGTTTGGGAGCATGTTCGGGATGTTATTTGGAGGTCCGTAGCTCATTTAGGCTTAAAATGCCGAAGTTTGAATTTTTGAAGTTTCCGGTCCGATAGTGAGTTTTTGATCTGAGGGTTGGATTTGAATTCCGGAAGTTGCTGTAGCTCTGTCATGTCATTTTGGGATGTGTGCGCAAAATTTCAGGTAGTTCAGACGAGGTTTGGTGAGGTATTTGATTAGAATTTGAAGTTCTTAGGCTTGAATCCTTGATTTAATCGGGTTTCCAGTGTTGTTTGAGTGTTTTGAGGATTGTTGCAAGTTCGAATAAGGTATTAGGTGGTATTGGTGCTTTTAGTTGAGGTCCCGGGGGCCTCGGGATGATTTCGGATGCTCAACGGATTAGTTTTGGAAGTTAGAAAGAAAATTGCAGTAGGCTTCTGTTGTTTTTGCTTCTGCGGCTTGGGAACCGCAGAAGCGGCGCCACAGAAGCGGCCTTTGCGCCGCAGAAGCGAGTTGGCCCCTTTTACTCCGAGACCGCAGAAGCGGTCATCTTTCCGCAGAAGCGGGACCGCTGGAGCGGTCGTGTGTCCGCAAAAGCGGAATCTCCCCCTTTAATGTGAAACCGCAGAAGCGGTTATTTTGCCGCTTAAGCGGGATCGCAGAAGCGGTCCCTTGTCCGCAGAAGCGGAAAAGTCTGGGCAGAAATAGGAAATATCGAGGGTTTAATTTCATAAGTTTGAAAATCAATTTTGAGCTCGGGCAAGGGCGATTCTGAGAGGCTTTTGAAGAGGAGATTATTGGGTAACATTTCTATGATCCTTTCTAGCTATATTCCATCATTTAGTAGTTAAATCTACCTTTTAAATGCAAATTAAGGATCAAAAATGGAAGAAATTGGGTGAAAATTCATTGACTAAACTATTGGGTTTTGAGTGGGCATTTGACCTCCAATTTCTGAGATTTTTATATGGTTTGACTCGTGAGAGTGTGAGGTTTCTGAAAACGTAAAAATTATTCGATTCCGAGACGATGGCTGGAGGGACGTTTTGGTCATTTTACCTATTTTTGCGCCCTAGTTTTTATTTTAATAGTGGAATCAGTTTTTTGCAATATTATTTACGATGTGTAATTGAATTGAATAGATTACGGCCATTTGGAGTCGGATACTCGTGGCAAGGGCATCGTTCCCTAGTTGATTTTGTACCGGTTCGAGCTAAGTGGCTTGACTAACCTTGTGTGGTGGACCTCTCCCCTTAGGACTTCTTATGTGCTGATTTAAATGCCTTGTATGCGAGGTGACGAGCGTGTACTCGTGCTAATTGTTGGAAGACCCGCTTTACTTGAATTGTTTAAACTGTATTTTTCCGTTATTTGACTGATTTCAATGCAAGATTTAATCTATGTTAGTTAGAGGAGTATGACTAGATAGAATTAATTGCTTAATTGCCTTAATTGAAATTACGTGAAGCATGTTAGGCCAGAATTAGCTGTTACTCGTATTTATGTACCTCATTCTCTGAATATTTCCCTATTATGGTTGCGCTTTTACATTGGGACTACGGGTTCAATTCTCGGGAGATCCTTTGCTACTAATATGATGGACTACGGGTTCAATTCCCGGGAGATCCTTTGCTACTGATATGATGGACTACGGGTTCAATTCCCGGAAGATCCTTTGCTACTGACATGATGGACTATGGGTTCAACTCCCGGGAGATCCTCTGCTACTGATATGATGGACTACGAGTTCAATTCCCGGAAGATCCTTTGCTATTGATAAGGTGGACTACGGGTTTGATTCCCGGGAGATCCTAGATATTTAAATGTGATGGACTTCGGGTTCAATTCCCGGGAGATCCACTGGATAATTGAGGAATACTTGGTTGTGTTATTTTCCTTATTTAGCTTAATTGCCATTGATTTGTAGCTTCTATCCTATTTTTATCGTTATTTCCGATTATTTCCTGATTTGCACTGTTCATTATTGTTATTATGTTTATTCTCCGTAGGGCCCTGACCTTCCTCGTCACTACTCAACCGAGGTTAGGCTTGGCACTTACTGAGTACTGCTATGGTGTACTCATGCCTCTTTTGTGCATGTTTTTCATGTGCAGATCCAGGTACTTCTGGTCGGACATTCTATCAGTGATCCAGGTGCTATATTCGGAGACTTGAGGTATATTCTGCCGCGTTCGCAGACCGAAGAGTCTCCTTCTACTCTATCTTATAGCTAGCAGTTCCATTTCCTGATATTAGAGCCATAACTTATGTTTCTCTTAGCCTGTGTTGCCCGCGGGTTTCCGGGTCTTCTGGAGAGTTTTAAAATGCTTAGTGTCAAAGTGTATGTGCCAGACGACAATTATATACATTATTATGTTATTCAGTTTTGATTTCAAATTCCGCAAATTGTTATTACTTCTGCAACGTGTTAAGCTTACCTGGTCGCGAAGACTGGGTGCCGCATGACGTGTTCACAATTGGTGAACTAGGGTCGTGAGAGGAGTAGAATTAGGCTTGAATTGGCGAAGTTGGAATTTTGGCAAATTCCGGTTGATAGGGCAGATTTTGATCCGAGGGTTGGAATGGAATTCTGAGAGTTGCTGTAGCCTCGTTGGGTGATTTTGGATATGTGTGCAAATTTTTAGGTCATTCAGACATCGTTTGGTCGGGTTTTTGATCGAAAGTGCATTTCAGAAGTTCTTAAAGAACTTAGGCTTTGATTTGGTGAAATCTGATGATTTTGATATTAACGATAGTGTTTTGATGGTTCGAGCAAGTTTGAATAAGGTAATAGATCATGTTTGTGATTTTGGTTGAGGTCCCGGCAGCCTCGGGGTGAATTCGGGTGGTTAAACGGAGAGTTTGGAGTTGTTGCATGATTTTTGGGTTGCAGGTTCTGTTTTTTCCGCATCTGCGGAAAAGGGGCCGCATAGGCGGTTCCGCGGATGCGGCGTTTGGGTCGCAGGTGCGGTCTGGGAGGCCTTGGCATGTGCCGCAGGTGTGGAAGGAAATCCGCATAAGCGGTGATCGCATGAGCGGTTTTAGACCGCAGAAGCGATCCCTAGTGAGTTAAGTTAGACCGCAAAAGCGGTCGTTTGATCACAAAAGCGAGAGACGCAGGTGCAGTAATCCGACTGCAGAAGCGAAAATCGTTGTTGGCAGGAGGGTTTTATATTATATTTCATCCGGGAGGGTTATGCATTTTTCCTCCATTTTTGAACGTCCTGGGGAGCTTTTGGACGAGAATTTCAGAGGGATTCAAGAGGAATCGACTTGAGGTAAGAATCTTGGTCTTAAATCATGATTTTGTTATGAAATTTGCCTAGAAATTCATGGAAATTAAGCCTAAGGTTGATGAATTAGGGATTGAGTTTTTGATATTCCAAATTGGGATTTTGGTAGGTCATTTGAGCTCGGATTTGGGAGCTCTTGGTATGTATGGACTCGTGCCGAACCGAGGAATTCGGTAATGTGATTTTTGTAATTTTTTGAGAAGCGGGCCCGAGGCTCGGGTTTTGCCAGTTTCGAGATTTTTGCTATTTCTCGATTTCTTTTGATTGGGTATTGTTCCCTTGGCATATTGTGATGCATTCGCTCTGATTTTGGCTAGATTCGACGCGCGTGGAGGCCGATTTGGAGGGCAAAGGCGTCGCGAGCGAGGAATTTCACCGGTTCGAGGTGAGTAATACTTGTAAATGATACCCTGAGGGTTTGAAACCCCGAATTTGCACATCATAGTGCTGGATTGAGGTGACTTGCATGCCGGATATGAGCGTGGGGTAGAGCACCATTGGGGATTGTGACCTGGTCTGTCCCGGTTGTTGTTTTTACTGCGTATTTGACTGAAACTACTTGCTATCATCATAATTTGGGCTGATTGCCATGTTTGGGCTTCGTGACAATTATGTGAATCCTTCGGGGATTGAGATAACTATTTTTTTTGTATATCTTGCATATCATTTGGTTTCAGTCAAAGATTTTAAATACTGTTTTGTAAACTCAGCCGTATTTCTAAGTTTTGAAAACTCAAATGATATTTTAAATGTTATTTCGGGCTGAGAACTACTGTTTTATAAATGCCCAAGGGGCTTATGATGTTTTCTAGACTAATTATGGGTGGCTCGGGCTGCGCGCCGCAGCAATGACTTGAAATAGTGGTAACAATGACATTGTGTGATGTGACTTGAAACATTATGGGTGGCTCGGGCTACGCGCCGCATCAGTATTATATTGATTATGGGTGGCTCGGGTTGCACGCCGCAGCGGTGTTACATTGATATTGAGACCGAGGGCCTGGATGATTATACTAATATTGATATGAGGCTGAGAGCCTAGATTTGATGCCACGAGATGGCTTGTTATTGCGCTTGAGCTGTAGGAGTCCCTCCGGAGTCTGTACACACTCCCAATGAGCGCCGTTGACGTTAAAAAAATATGGGTGGTTCGGGCTGCGCGCCGCAGTGGGTACTGGAATGTACCATCATATGCATTGCATTGCGTTCATGCATTTGTTCATTATTTGTTGTCTGTGATATTCCTGGAGATATTTATCTCCTTTTGCTGGTGCTATCTGATCATTGAGTGTTGGGGCCCGAGTGGCTGACCAGGAACGAGGATATTGCCCGAGGGGCGGATTTCTGTGCATAGTGTCACAAATTATTTTGAAAGTATTTTTGGCAACTGTTGAAAAAATCATTTTCAAAAGAGGTTTTAACTGAGCCTAGATGCTTTTCAAAGGATTTCACGGTTTTACTGTTTTCTAAAAAGGGTTGTACCTCTCTATATAGCATGATGGAGTGCCTTACGTGATTTCTTGCTTTCAGCTATTATTTACTTTTATTACTCACTGAGTTGGAGTACTCACTTTACTTGACCACCCGGTAGCGGGTTTTAAGCTGATTGAAGATTTGTTATCATAGCTGAGCCAGGTGACCGCTAGCTTCCGCGACACCAGATCTTCTCCCTTATTTTATGTTGTTCATGTTACTTTCAGACTTTGTTCCTTTTTTGGACTTGTAGCACTTTAGTGAACTCTGTAGTAGCTCATGACTGGTGACACCCCGATGTCGGGCTGTGACGGGATGGTTCCCTGTTGTTATTGTTGTTTTCTGCGCTTTTGATTATGATAATCATGTTTTAGCTTTATAAATGTTAAATATCTGTTAAAAAGGAAGTGTTTGTTTGTTGGATGGACTTTTCCTCACGAGAGGCGCCATCACGACCAGGTTTGGGAGTTGGCTCATGAGAAGTTGGCATCAGAGCCTAGGTTACTAAGTCTCACGAGTCATGTTCAGGTTTAGTAGACTCTCGTGGATTGGTACGGAGACGTTTGTATTTATCCTCGAGAGGCTGCAGAATCTTTAGGAAGACTTCACTTTCTTGGAATTCTTATCGTGCGTACTTGATTCATCTTGAGATGTAACTCTTGAAATTCCCTCCACACGTCGGTATACACACGTGAGCGCTCAGTATTATATGTGCCTTGATGTCTTGTGATTCCTCGATCGAGGGGCGAGATATAATCTCCGTGAGTTTGATGTTGGGCCAGTCTGGAGGACTTGAGGTCGGATCTTTGCCTATGGCTTGAGCACAGAGGTGCTGATCGTGTGAGCAAGTGTTCAGAACTTATATGTTCGGTATTGTCGCTATTAGCCGGAGTGGGGGTTTGGTATTCATGTGATGAGTATGTTAGTACTGCGAGGTGTAATTATACGACTTGGTAGTGACGAAGAAGTCTGTTGGATAATAGATGGATTATTAAGTGATTCGTTTCCTATTGTGGTTTGATGTGTAGCCCGAATATGGGCGTGTGAAGAATATTTTCATGTCTCCTAGTTGGGGAAGTGAAGTACATTACGTGTGGCAGTATGATTTCAGACTCAAGAAGACTAAATGGCTGTGTTATGTGTATGATGGTGGAAGGTGTGCTAAAATACTAAATTAAGGCGAAACAGGTGGTTTAGCTCCTGCGAAGTGTTCTTAAGGGGTACGATTCTTATGTATATTGTTAGAAGATCTCATGTGTAATTGAAGGGTACGTGTCGTAATTGGAAAATTTTGGGTCACTTCAGAGAGTGGACTCGGCCGATGTGGGGATGGATGCGAGGTTTGCAGAGGATTGCAGAACTGGATGATCTGTGTTTTCACCAACTTGTAAATGATTGAGTTTAACCTCATTGTGGCATCATTAGAGTAGAAGTATTATGGGTTATTAAATGTGTCCTGATAGATGGCTTCGAGCCAAGTTGGGGAGGTTGTTGTTGATTAGCTGATTGCACGGTTATGTGCTATATTGGTTCCTTTTCGAGGTATGCTGGCGGATCACTTCAGGTTTCAAAAATTGAGCCAAGGATGGCATACATAAAGCAAAATTTTGACGAAGGTTACATGGTGCTTCGTAGGTGTGAGAAAATATTAGGATGTCTTGACCTATTGTTGATAAAGAATGCTCAATGTATAGAGAAGGAAGATGGTTGTTTGTATCGGAATGAGATCATGTCCTGCGGAGTTAGAGTGCTAAGGAGGCACGGGTGGTTATGTCTGTTTGATCAGGTAAATTGCGGTTGAATAAGAGTGAATGACTTGCGAGAATGGTTTTATTGTGTCCAAGATTTGGCATGTAATAATCAGGTGTCTTAAGGTTGGGTATGTGGCTAAGAACTGAGTTTCATTAGAAGATGTCAAGACTTGTGGTATTCTATGTTAATTATGGTAATCTATGTATCCGCATCAGGAAAGTAAATGAAACAGAGTTAGATTCACAGAGAGTTCTTCTGGGTAAGGTATTCTAGGATGTGGTGTTTCTGGAAACGTTTGAGAGAGTAGTCAGCGGGTTGTGGCTCCTAACAGTGTGGTCTTATGTTCGAATCTCCTGTGGTGAGCCTGGATTGAGGCATTGTGAGGCTACAGCGAGGAGAAAAATCAAGTGAATGATGAATAAAAAGAGAAATTTTATAGATGGAATCGCTTGATAATAGGCCGAATCGGTACGATAAGGGTATGATTAATTCCTTGTATGTGTTCGAAGTAATGGGCTTTTACAGGCAATTTGCAGCAATGCTCTTTGGTTTTGCCGGCTTGCTCAGCTTGGTTTAGATAGAAGGATTCAGTCCTGGCAGTTTAGCTTGTACAAATAGAGTTGGCAGAGATGTCCTTGTTTGGTTTTACCGTGGTTTGAAGATGAGTATATTTCCTATGGGTATGCGAAGCATGGTGTGTGTAATGATTTTTCTTCTAAATGGGATCAATGAAAGTTCTCGTCTAGTTGAGTGCATCAATGTCTGCGGTGCGGAAGGGAGACAAAAGTCCTCATGCTATCCTAGTATGGTATGGTATATGCAATATGTTGTGGAGGATTGGGGTCTGTATGTGTAAGGCTCGGTTCAATTCGGAATGGAAAGTCATTAAATTCTTAAGCAGCATGGGCAGCTGCATGTGATTTAAAAGTCGATCGTCAGATGATTAGGGTGAGTGATCCTCATATGACTAAGGAAATGGTGTTTCTAATCATAGTGATTTGATGAGGGTATATGTTTCAGAAAAAGGGTAATGTGATTAAGTTGATGGCACTTCAGTGGTGTTGCGGCATTTTTCTTGATAGGTCGACTGTTGATATCTGAGTTGTTTGGTGGCACAGGGGGAATTTTAGAATATCTTTCGAAGAATGATTGGGTACTCGAGGTGTAGTATATATTCATATTGCGGAATTTGGGATCAGCTACAGTGATTCATGTGCTATATGGAGTTGGAAACTGGGAAATCTTATGTCCAGGCTATGTAGTGGTTGTGGATAGTGTGTATTAGTACCGTTAGTGGCTATTGGGGGTTTGGAAGGCCGAGTGGATCTTTCTTTGCTTGGTATATTAGATTCTGGATATGATATTGGGGTGTAGACTGGTTGTCTCAGCGTTGGGTTATTCTAGACTATTATGCTATGGGGTATGTCGGAAAAGGCCACAGGTTGCATGGCGAGGTGCATCGGACTATGTTCTAGCTGAATGGTTGTGTTCCAAAGACCAGCGGACGGCTGGGAAGGATTGTTTTCCTTAATTGGGCCTTTGTGGCGGATGTCAGTGCAGAGGTTTCTACCATTGATTCAGTTCCGGTATTGAAGAACTTTTTCGGATGTGTTCCTTATGGCCGGGCATATCGTCGGGTGAGACTGTGGATTTCATTATTTATTTGGTGCCGGGCACCATATCGTACGGCTCCGGCATGAGTTATAGTAGTGGAAGATGCAGCTTCGGGCTTCTTGGTAATGAGTTTGTTGGTAAGCTGATTGGATATGTGTTTAGCTTGAGTTAGCTTGGTATGTCTTGCTTCCTGGTTTCTGAGGGAGGTCCGTATTCGGTGCTGCTCGGCGAATGGCGCATCGGTTGTGTCCTTTCAGGATCGTATGGTGTATATTACTTGCTTCACCATGGGTATAATGATTTGTTTGGGTTCTAGATATCAATCGTGCGTGGTTGTCAATTTCGAGTATAGCGACTTGAGGTGCTTTATGTGTAACAATGTTTGGATAAGATCGCGCATTGTAGCGAGGCTACGTGGAGATTAGACCCTTCGGGGTAGATTCAGGTATTCTATTTCTATGATATGGGACAGGGTCCCAGCCTTGTGTTGTGATGATCCGAGGAGTTTGAGTTACAGCTCTTTTTTTTGAGTCATTTGTCATGATTTGAGTATGTTCAGACCACCCATCATTGGTGCGTGGATTATGCAAGTTGTGGCTTAGGCCTGTGATGAGGTGTCATATCACCAGAGTGGTGCATTGGATTCGAGGTGATCGTTGGAGTCATTAATGAATGCGAACAGATGTGAATTCAGCTGATTAAAGAGTTTATATCGAGGTTTGGCCCAGAAATCTGTTGTGGCATTAGTCAACAGGGAAGTGGCTTTATGTATGGGTGACCTGAGGAATGGTTACGGTTTATCGCGTATTCTATTTATCGTTAGCAGTATATGAAATTGATGGAATAAGACGTTAGCTAATAAGAGGTTCCTGTCGGTAATTGAGTATTGGGGGCAATTGCTGTAAATAGTGACTATCGTTTCAAGTGCTTGGATTATGTGGTATATCGTATGATTTCATTGAGGTTACAAGTATGGGCTATTTCAGCTAGTTCAGGACTATTCAAAGTATAGGTGTGAGGTTTTGATCGTATAGATGGTTTTAGAAGTAGAAAAGGGTAGTTCTGTGAAATATGGGCTAGACTGGATTGGGTAATTTCAGCTATGTTGTGTTATCGAACCTATAAGAGATAGGGTGATGTGGGATCATCCCGGGTATATGCTTGGTAAGGTCATTCAACTACTGGTTGGATTCTAGTACAACTCTAGGTACGCTCGAGGACGAGCGTTTGTTTAAGTTGGGGAGGATGTGACGACCCGACCTGTCGTCTCATGAGTTTCTGCCCCGTTTTCCCCATTTTCAGCTTCCTTATGCCTCATTATCCGTATCTTGTGTAATCAGGTCGATTTGCAATGGTTTTGATAAGAAATGAGACACTTAGTCTCTTTTAAGGAGGCTTAAGTTGGAAAAGTCAACTGGATGTTGACTTATGAGTTAGAGGGATCGGATGTGAATTTCGATAGCTTGGTTAGCTCCGGAAGGTGATTTGTGACTTGGGAGTGTGATCGGAATTGAATTTAGAGGTCCGGAGTAGAATTAGGCTTGAATTGGCGAAGTTGGAATTTTGGCAAATTTCGGTTGATAGGTGAGATTTTGATCCGAGGGTTGGAATGGAATTCCGAGAGTTGCTATAGCTTCGTTGGGTGATTTTAGATATGTGTGCAAATTTTCAGGTCATTCGGACATTGTTTGTTCGGGTTTTTGATCGAAAGTGCATTTCGGAAGTTCTAGAAGAACTTAGGCTTTGATTTGGTGAAATCTGATGATTTTGATGTTAACGATAGTGTTTTGATGGTTCGAGCAAGTTTGAATAAGGTAATAGATCATGTTTGTGCTTTTGGTTGAGGTCTCGGGGGCCTCGGGGTGAATTCGTGTGGTCAAACGTAGAGTTTGGAGTTGTTGCATGATTTTTGGGTTGCAGGTTCTGTTGTTTCCGCATCTGCAGAAAAGGGGCCGTATAGGCGGTTCTGCGGATGCGGCGTTTGGGTCGCAGGTGCGGTCTGGGAGGCCTTGGCATGGACCGTAGGTGCGGAAGGAAATCCGCATAAGCGGTGACCGCATGAGCGATTTTGGACCGCAGAAACGATCCCTGGTGAGTTAAGTTAGACCGCAAAAGCGGCCGTTTGATCACAAAAGCGAGAGACACAGGTGCGGTATTCCGACCGCAGAAGTGAAAATCGCTGTTGGCAGGAGGGTTTTATATTATATTTCATCCGCGAGGGTTATGCATTTTTCCTCCATTTTTGAACGTCCTTGGGAGCTTTTGGACGGGAATTTAAGAGGGATTCAAGAGGAATCGACTTGAGGTAAGAATCTTGGTCTTAAAACATGATTATGTTATGAAATTGGTCTAGAAATTCATGGAAATTAAGCCTAAGGTTGATGAATTAGGGCTTGAGTTTTTGATATTCCAAATTGGGATTTTGGTAGGTCATTTGAGCTCGGATTTGGGAGCTCTTGGTATGTATGGACTCGTGGCAAGTCGAGGAATCCAGTAATGTGAGTTTTGTAATTTTTCGAGAAGTGGGCCCGGGGATGAGGAATCCAGTAATGTGAGTTTTGTAATTTTTCGAGAAGTGGACCCGGGGCTCGGGTTTTGCTAGTTCCGAGATTTTTGCTATTTCTCGATTTCTTTCGATTGGGTATTGTTCCTTGGCATATTGTGATGCATTCACTCTGATCTTGGCTAGATTCGACTCGCTGGAGGCCGATTTGGAGGGCAAAGGCGTCGCGAGCGAGGAATTTCACCGGTTCGAGGTGAGTAATACTTGTAAATGATACCCTGAGGGTTTGAAACCTCGGATTTGCACATCATAGTGTTGGATTGAAAATATGGAGGAAAATAGCTTAACTCGCGGAACCAAATGACACTTTAAAACCTTTTCTTCCCAGGCCTATTTCCGCTTTTGCGATACAAATGTCGCTTATGCGACTTTCGCTTCTGCGGTTTCCTTCATTTTGTCCAGGACCACTTCTGCGGTCCATTTTTCGCAAAAGCGAGACCGCTTATGCGGTCCAATCGTCCGCTTCTGCGGTAGCTGCCCAATCCCCACATTCTGCTTCTGCGACTTCCTTTTCGCTTCTGCGGTCCATTTTCGCAGAAGCGAAAATGCCAGATACCAGATCCTTCAGCAGTCCTGAAACCCCAAATTTCATTCCGTTAGCCATCCGAAATCACCCCGAGGCCCCCGGGACCTCAACCAAAAATACCAATACATCCTATAACATTATTCAAACTCGTTCCAATCATCAAACAACCATCGTTAATATCAAAATCATCAAATTTCACTAAATCAAAGCCTAAGTTCTTCAAGAACTTCCGAAATGCATTTCCGATCAAAAACCCAATCAAACGATGTCCGAATGACCTAAAAATTTGCAGACATATCCAGAATCACCTAACGAAGCTACAACAACTCTCAGAATTCCATTCCGACCCTGGGATCAAAATCTCACCTATCAACTGGAATTCGCCAAAATTCAAACTTCGCCAATTCAAGCCTAATTCTACACCGAGCCTCTAAAATCAATTCTGATCGCACTCCTAAGCCACAAATCACCTCCCAGAGCTAACCAAATCACCGAAATTCACACCCTAGCCTCCTAACTATATAGTCAACTTCCGGTTGACTTTTCCAAAACAAGCTTCCTTCAATGAGACTATGTGCCTCATTTCCGACTAAAAACAATTCAATTCTATCCGATCAACTCGAATACTGATATTGCAACATAGAACAACATAGTATGGGGGAAATGGGGCGGTAACTCATGTGACAACAGGCCAGGTCGTCACAGTATGTTGCGATCGCATAGAACAATTTTAGGCTCTTGAAATTTACACTATGCGATCGCGGGAGAAGCTATGTGATCGCATAACGTACCAGATATCAGAACTGAGCATTTTCTGCAATTTCTCTAAGGCCAAAAACATCTCGAACCACCTCAGAATCACTCCCGATCCCTCAGGGCTCCTAACCAATCACACACATTAACTCAACAACATCCTACGAACTTATCAGTGCGATCAAATCGCCAAACTAACATCAAAATCAATGAATCAAACCTCAAATTCCTCATTTTTCATTCTAACTTCATAAACTTCAAATTTTTGATATTTAGGTCCGAAACACGTCAAATGACGTCTGATTTCGACCAAACTTTACAAAAAGCGCTTAACACATATTTAAGACTTGTTCCGGACGTCGGAACCAAAATACGAGCCCGATACCATTGTCTTTTAATCAATTTTCATTTCCTTTTTCCTTAATAATTTCAGAAAAATAATTTCACAGAAAAATTCTCTTACTCGGGTTCTAGACCTCAAAATTCGACTCCGGGCACTTGCCCGAGTCCCATATTTTTCTAAGGACCTCTCGGGACCGTCCAATCTCGGGTCTGGGTCCATTTACACAAAATATTGATCAAAGTAAACTTTAATCATATTAATATCAAAATTCATCATTTTCACACATAATTCATATTTAAGCCTTCCGGCTGTACGCTCGGACTGCGCACGCAAGTCGAGGCAAGTAAAAGTGAGGTTTTCAAGGCCTCGGTAGCACAGAACGAAAGAGGAAACAGGTGCTGACCCTTTGGGTCGTCACATCCTCCACCTCTAAAACAATGGTTCGTGCTCGAACGGACAAAAGAGAGAAGTAGTTGAGTCGGGAAATAGATGAGGATAGCGGCTCCACATATCAGACTCGGACTCCCAGGTCGATGCCTCAGGAGGCTGACCTCTCCACTGGACACGTACTGAAGGAAAACTCTTCGACCTCAACTGTCAAACCTGCTAGTCTAGGATAGCTACCGGCTCATCCTCGTAAGACAGATCCTTATCCAACTGGACAGTGCTGAAATCTAACACGTGGGTAGGATCACCGTGATACCTCCAAAGCATGGACACATGAAACACTAGATGCACAGCTGGCAAGCTAGGTGGCAAGGCAAGTCTGTAAGCCACCTCTCCTATATGATCGAGGATCTCAAATGGGCCAATGAACCTAGGGCTAAGCTTGCCATTCTTCCCAAATCTCATCATGCCCTTTATAGGCGACACTTGGAGCAAGACCCGCTCACCAACCATGAAAGCTACATCTCGAGCCTTACGATCCGCATAACTCTTTTTCCGCGACTGAGCCGAACGAAGTCTGTCCTGATCTTATCTAAGGCCTCCTGAACTAAATCTGTACCCAATAACGGAGCCTCCCCGGCTCAAACCATCCGACTGGAGACCGACATCGCCTACCATACAATGCCTCATATGGAGCCATCTGAATGCTGGACTGGTAGCTATTATTGTAGGCGAACTCTGCTAAAAGCAAGAACTGGTCCCTCGAGCCTCCAAAATCAATGACACAGGCTTGAAGCATATCCTCCAATATCTAAATAGTCCTCTCGGGCTGGCCGTCCGTCTGAGGATGGAACGCTGTGCTCAACTGAACCTGGGTGCCCAACTCCTGTTGAACTGCTCTCCAGAAGCGCGAGGTAAATTGCGTACCCCGGTCTGAAATGATAGATGCCGGCACCCCATGAAGGCGAACGATCTCCCGGATGTAGATCTCAGTTAACCTCTCCGATGAATAGGTGGCTGCAACAGGAAAAAAATACGCTGACTTGGTCAGCCTATCAACAATGACCCAAATAGCATCAAACTTCTTCCGAGTCATCAGAAGTACAGTAACGAAATACATGGTAATCCTTTCCCACTTCCACTTGGGAAGCTCAATCCTCTGAAACAAACCACCAGGCCTCTGATGCTCATACTTAACATACTGACAGTTCAAACATCAAGCCACATATGCAACAATATCTTTCTTCATCCTACGCCACCAATAATGCTGCCGCAAGTCCTGATACATCTTCGCGGCACCCGGGTGAATTGAATACCGAGAACTATGGGCCTCCGCTAAGATCAACTCTCGAATCCCATCGACATTGGGCACACAAACTCGCCCCTGCAACCTCAAAACAAAATCATCATCTAAAGTCATCTTCGTGGCACCTCCATGCTGCACCGTGTCTCTCAGGACACACAAATGAGGATCATCAAACTGCCAATCATGGATACGCTCCAATAATGAAGAACGAGCGACCGTGCAAGCTAACATTATGCTAGGCTAAAAAATGTCCAACCTCACAAGCCGATTGGCCAAAGCCTGAATATCCAAAGCAAGCAGTCTCTAGCTGACCGGAACATAAGCAAGACTACCCATGCTGGCAGACTTCCTACTCAATGCATCGGCTACCACATTGGCTCTCCCCGGGTGGTAAAAAATAGTAACATCATAATCCTTCAATAGCTCCAACCACCTCCACTGCCTCAAGTTCAACTCCTTCTGCTTGAACAGGTATTGCAGACTCTTGTGATCAGTGTACACCTCACACGTCACATCGTATAAATAGTGCCTCCAAATCTTCAAAGCATGAACAATGGCTGCCAACTTTAGATCATGAACCGGATAATTCTTCTCGTAGATCTTCAATTGCCTCGAAGCATAAGCAATGAATCTGCCATCCTGCATCAATACCGCACCAAGCCGAATATGGGAAGCATCACAATAAACTGTATAAGGCCCCGAGCTTGTGGGCAAAACCAATACCGGTGTTGTAGTTAGGGCTGTCTTGAGCTTCTTAAAGCTCGCCTCACACTCATTTAACCATCTGAACTGGGCACCCTTCTGGGTCAATCTGGTCATTGGGGCTGCATTAGATGAAAATCCCTCCGCGAACTGACGGTAGTAACCTGCTAACCCCAAGAATACTATGAATCTCTATAGCTGATGTTGATCGAGGTCAGTTCTTGACTGCCTCAATCTCCTTCAGGTCCACCTGAATACCCTCTACTGATACAACATGACCCAGAAATGCAACCGAACTCAACCAAAACTCACAGTTCGAGAACTTAGCAGATAACTTACTATCCTTCAAAGTCTGAAGAACCACTCTGAGGTGCTGCTCGTGCTCCTCCTGGCTGCGAGAGAACACCAGAATATCATCAATAAAGACTACGACGAACAAATCCAAATAAGGCGTGAACACTCGGTTCATCAACTCCATAAATGCTGCTGGGGCATTGGTCAACCCAAATGTCATGACCAAAAACTCATAATGCCCATGCTGAGTGCAGAATGCTGACCTAGGGACATCGGATGCCCTAATCCTCAACTGATGGTAGCCAGATCTCAAGTCTATCTTTGAAAATGCCTTCTCAACCTGAAGCTGGTCAAACAAATCATCAATCCTCGGCAGTGGATACTTGTTCTTAACCGTCACTTTATTCAATTTCCAGTAATCAATGCACATCCTCATCGATCTATCCTTTTTCTTCACAACTAACACCGACGCACCCCAAGGAGAAACACTAGGCCTGATAAAACCCTCCTTTAGCAAATCTTGAAACTGGTCCTTTAACTCCTTCAACTCTAGTGGGGCCATGCGATACGGCGGGATAGAAATGGGCCGCGTGCCTGGGGCTAGATCAATGCAGAAATCAATATCCCTGTCGAGCGGCATACCCGGTAGGTCAGAAGGGAAAACCTCGAGTAACTCCCGAACAATAGGAACATAATCAATAGAAGGATTCTCTGTGCTGGAATCGCGAACATACACCAGATAAACTAAATACCCATCCTCGACCATGCATCGAGCCTTCATATATGAAATAACACTGCGGGTGGCATGACCTGAGGTCCGTCTCCACTCTAGTCGGGGCAAATCTGGCAAAGCCAAGGTCACGGTCTTGGCGTGACAATCCAAGATAGCATGATACAAGGATAACCAATTCACCCCTAATATGACGTCGAAATCCAGCATGTCTAAGAGCAATAAATCAACATGGGTCTCAAGATCCTCAAACACTACCACACAGGAACGATGAACTCGGTCGACCACTATAGAATCACCCACCGGTGTAGATACATAAACAGGAATACCCAAGGAATCACTAAGCATAACCAAGTAGGGTGCAAAATAGGACGACACATACGAACACGTAGATTAAGGGTAAAATAGCATTGAAGAATCTCTAATACAAATTACAATGGTACCTGTAATGCCTGCACCTAAAGACTCAGCCCCTGGCCTAGCTGCTGGCTGGCCTCTACCTCTAGCAGCCTGAACTCCACCTCTAAGACCTCTACCTCCACCTCTAACACATATGCCCCCGCCTCTAGCTGACTGGGCAGGCTGTGGAACCTCCGGTGCCTGAATCATAGCACGAGAACTTTGATGCTAGAAGCTTCCATAAACTCGAGGGCAATATCTGACAATGTGCCTCGAATCACCACAAGCATGGCAAGACCTCGTCTGCTGCGGCTGAGCACCCCTCAACCTCGGGCAAACCCTCTTGAGATGACCATATTTGCCACACTCATAACATCCACGCGACTGCTGATGGAACTGAGGCTGACCCTGTCGACCTGAATGATCACTTAAAGTACCATGAGTGATATGGGAAGTTGACTGAAAGGGCCTGGGAGGATGGCCTCTACCATAAGTACCTCTACCCCCAGTCGAGGCACCACTGAACCTACCTGCGCGACGGGGCCTCTTGTTCGACCCATGACCACCTCCTGTGGCAGAGCTATCTTATCTCTACGGCCCACATTGGCCGCCTCCTGAAAAGTGATCTCACTCCTGGCCTGGGCCACTATACTCAGCTGACTTGCCACCGCTGGCTGAACTCCTGGAAGCAAACCCGCTCGAATGACACTCTCCACGAAGCCTACCAATCGGACTAGAGCGTCCTGAAGAACTGGGGTGGCAATGAACCCCTCTGGGACCTGAGCTGGGCCCACCGGGACTGCTGGGGCTGGCACCTCCTCCTTTAAATCAACCTGCACTACACAAAAAACTGGAATTAGCTACGAATGTCGTCGCTAATCTGTCACTAAAATGCTCGTTGCTAGCAGAATCTTTTGATAATCCATCGCTAAATGAGATTAGCGACGGATTTTTCTGTTTAGCTACAGATTTTGTCCGTTGCTAAATCCTGGTTTTTTTAGTAGTGCTGAGGATCCGCCATTGGAGCTGCTGCTGGGGGCTCGGACTATTGCGCAGTAGAAGAGGAAGCACATGTTCTCGCCATCTGCGGAGGAACAGAATAGAAATTCAATCGGTACTTGAGAAATATAATCGAACAACAAGAAAGAACAAATGTGAAACTTTCCTAACTCTGTGGCCTCTAGGGGATAAATATAGACGTCTCTGTACCGATCCCTCAGACTCTACCGAGTTTGTCCGTGGGTTGTGAGACCTATGTAACCTAGTGCTCTGATACCAACTTGTCACGACCCGAATTTTCCACCCTCGGGAGTCGTGATGGTGCTTACTAATGGGAGCTAGGCAAGCCAATTATCAAATACCTCTTTAGCGAACATCGACAATATTAACAACAATAAAGAATTTAATAATAAAACGGAAGTCTCAAATATAATTTACTGAAAGAAATACGGAAGTTTAACAAATCCTCTACCCAAGGCTGGTGTCACAATACTCACGGGCATCTAGAGAATGCTAAATACAAGGTTCGAATGAAGCATAGAACTGTCTGCTACGGTACAATAATAATAAACTGGATGAAATAGAAAGGACTCCGGGCCTGCGGACGTCAGCAAGGCTAACTCGAATGTCCCTGGACTGGAAGCTCGCTCCGAAAATGCTACTGCTAATCAAATGCTGCTCCAACACCTGGATCTATGCAAAAAGATGCACAGAGTGTAGCATCAGCACAACCGACCCCATGTGCTGGTAAGTGCCTGGCCTAACCCCGGCGAAGTAGTGACGAGGCTAGGCCGGACTACCAAACAAAACCTGTGCAGTTCAAATATATATACACACACACACACACACACGCAATAGAGAAGAAAACATAAACTTAACAAGTCAAGAGGGAGGGGAGCATATTGTAGGATATGTAGCAGTTTAGAATACAAGGTAAATAAATAAGGAATGAAATGGTACAACTACAAATTCAACAAAGCAAACATGGCACGGAATGTCCCTTCGTGCATTAATAATCAAACATGGCGCGGAATGTTCCTTCGTGCATTAAAATCAAGGCATGGCACGGAAAGTTCCTATGTGCATTAATAATCAAAACATGGCACGGAATGTTCCTTCGTGCATTAATAATCAAAATATGGCACGGAATGTTCCTTCATGCATTAATAATCAAAACATGACATGGAATGTTCCTTCGTGCATTAATAATCAAGGCATGGCACAGAATGTTCCTTCGTGCATTAATAATCAAAACAATCGTGCACGGCATCACCCATCGTGCTTTATCACTCAACCTCACCCAAACAGCAATCACAAATAATGTGGGCGAGGGGATAGACAAAAGTAATAGATATCCCGGCAAGGGAAAACACTAGTAAACTGTAAAATCCCGATAAGGGAACAATAGCAATAACTTTCCCATCCCGGCGAGGGAGATAATCAAAGTACGTAAATAGCCCAGCAAGGGAATAATCACATCTCTTTATGTTTCTTTCATTTCTCACTCAATAGTTACTTATCATTCGAGCCAACGCTCCAAAGAGTTTATAAGTCATAAATTTCTTTCTCATACTCTTCACATTATATAGAGTTCACCAATTTAACAAGGAAAAGTCACAACAAAACCAGAATTAGCACAATAAGGACTCACGGTCATGCTAGATGCCAGTGCATAGATACTCGTCATCATGCCTATACACCGTACTCAACATTTAGCAATGAGCAATTAATATTCTAATCCTATTCTCTCAAGCCAAAGTTAGATCAAACACTTACCTCGAATGCTCCAAAGAATAGCAATCAATCCTCAAATACCGCCTTTTTTCTACAATCCGACTCCGAAACAATGATATTTAGGCATAATTAATTCAATAGTATCAATAAAAACTCAATGGCAACATCCCATAGACTAGATATGAATTTCCTAGCATTCTTCCAAAATTACCAAAATTTGACACCGCGCCCACGTGGTCCAAACACGAGGCTCGGACCAAAACCCAATCACCCATAACCCCACGGGTTCAAATATACAATTTGTTTTAAGATTCTACCCCAAATTGAGATTGAATCACCCAAAATTCTCAAAACCCTAACTTTACCCAAAACCCTTAATTTCCTACTTTGATTTCATGATTTAGTTCTAGGAATTTGATAAATGATGATAGATGTGAGCACGTGATTTTTGCCCTAAGCAAATTATTCCCAAAAATTCCAAATAAAATGATTTCTTTATTATTTTATAATTTTTGTGAATTTTATTGAATTTTGTGTTAATTGTTGCATTTTTTATTTGTGCATGATAATTCATAAGAAAATACAAAAAAATATGCATTTGCATTTAGGGATTTAATTTCACATTTTTACTATTAATTGGTATTAATTTGTTCTAGAACAAAACATGAAGAAAATAATCAAAATAGTTCATTGGGCACATTTAATTGTTTTAATTAAATTTGGCATGAAATAGTTTGTAAAATAATTTTAGGAATTAATTAGCTTAATTTTGGAAAATAAATTAGGTTTCATTTTATTCTTATAAAATCAAAAAAAGTAATATAAAAATGTAAAAAAGAAAATGAAAATAAAAGGCAAAGAAAAGAAAATAAAGGGAATAAACAAAAAGGAAAAGAAGGCTGCCCGAGATTGGGTTGTTTTTTAAATCAAATTCGAGCCCAGTGCACATTTTCCGCCTAGGCCCAACCATGCTCCAACCCGGTCCGTCCCATTACCCTCTAAACGACCCCGTTTTAGAGCCGAAATGATCTGAACCATCGAGGTTCTTTTGATCAAACGGCTCAGAGGCGGGGTAGGCATATTATATAACTGTCCAAAACACATGCCCTCCCTTTCTCGTCTCTTTCACCCTCCCCCCCCCATTTTTCAGAGATGAAACCCTAGTCAGCCGCCCTTAGATTCCATCGCCGGTGATGGCGGTGCCGACGCCAACGGCCGCCAGATTTACACCGTAGGTTCCCCTCAGCCATCTTATTTCAAATATCTAAGTATCTTCCTCCAAATATTGATCCACCGTCTCGAATATTGAATCTAAGTTTCTCCGGTCAAGACGTCACATTGTTCAAATCCCACCAAAATAACACCCCAGCTTCTCCTTCTCTTCCTCTTTCCAGATATACCAGCCTTTTCTTCCAAATCCCTCTCTATCTCGTCGAATAATGGTTCGAAGTTTTCTGGCCAAGACGCCGGTCACTCCTTTCGACCCCAAATTAACACCTTGATACCTTCTCTTCTTCCTTTATCCAACCCCCATAGTATTTTCCCTCGAATCTGCCCGAGATGCTTCGAATATTAAATCAAACTTGGCCGGAAACCCCAATTTTTCTGAAATTCTGTCAAATGGGTACTGCATGACTTTCTCATTATCCTCGTGAAGAAATCGCTTTGGCAAAGGTCAGATATCCCCAATAAGGTTCACATTCTGAATTTCTTTTTGAGCCATTTCAGTGAGTTCTGATGTTGTTCCTTTTCTCCTTTGTTTAATTTCTTTTCTTTTTTCTTTTTTCTTTCCGTTTTCATGTCTGTTAGTATCTAGTTAAGGTTCATTGTTAGTTTTGATTAAATTTGCTCTAATTTTGTGGCATAATAAATTAACTAATTCTTGTTTGCTTCATTTTGATTTTAGTTTGACTATTAGGTTAAAAATTTATTTCATGATGATTAGATGTTGTTTTTGTTCATGAACTCGTGATAATTCTATTTTAGACATAAGTTTAGCTCTTGTTTTGTTAAATTTTAAGCAGTTTTGGTTTGAATAGACTTCTGTTAGTATTGTTTAATTCAGTTTTAGCTTAATTAGTCAAGTCGTAATCTGTTAGTTTAGTTTGAATTAAGATTAGTTTCCAGTATATGGATTAGGTAAAGAATTAAGGGTGTAATTGATAGGTTTGGGTCTGGTTGGTAATTTTAGGGGGTTTAAAGAGTAATTTGGGCATGGGAAATAGCCTAGTTTGTTAGAGTTGGTAATTTTAGAATTCAATTAAGGGTAGTGTAGGGTTTTCATAACTAAAGGAACATCCCAGAACCTTCTAGATAGGGATACAAGTAGAAATTCAATAATTTTAGTAGTGGTGGCTTGAGTAACAAGTCAGAAAATGAGGGTTAAACATGAAGAATTAAAAAGTGACTAGGGAAAAAATGCAAATCTGAAGTTTCTCTATACTTAGCCTATAAAAGGCAGTCTTGGCTGCCTTGTAAAAGAAGTTTTTGGAGACCTCCAGATTTTTCCTCTCCAATTCTCTCTTCAAAATTCAGAATAGATTTTTTTTCGAAATTGATAGCACAAAAATCCAAAAATAATAAAACTTCAGTAAATCCATAAATCACTGTTTCATTGAGCTTCAGATCAGGAACAACTCATTTGTATTGCTTCTACTTGGATTTTAGTTGATCGAAACCTCTTAAGGTCATCTAGTTGATTGTTTGGGGTCAAATCTGCATTCCTGTTGGATTTTGAAGTTTCCTGGGCTACTGATTCCATTTTGCTACTGTTTGATTGCTGATTACTTGTTGCTACAGCTGGTTTCATATTCTTCTTCATTTTTCTCTTAATTCCAGGTATACACTTGTAAACTTCTGTTTGTTGAGACGGAGTGAAGTACTGATCAAGATTTTCCTGTTGAATCCTCTTATATCTCTTAGCTTGATATTGATTAGAACTTTAGCATGTAATTGATTGAAATTGTATAACTGGACTGTTAATTCATTATTTCATTTTTTAGCCTCATATTATTTCCTGTAATAAACTCTAGATTAGATTCTTAACTAGTAGACTATCAGATTAACTAGATGTATTATGTGTGTTAATGATTCAGTTCGGTTTAATTTGTACTAAGAGGATAATGTAGAATGTAGAATCTCAGCAGATCTCCATGTGTATTCAATTGAAATTTTTGGATTGTTTAAAACTTGTGCTTATATAGCAATAGCTCACATGTAGCTTATTTTCATATTATGCTAGTTAACTCATTTTTCTTAGATCAGATTTACAATATGACTTCAAATTGTTTCCACTTTCAGTATAAGGGTAAACATTCAAATGTTAGTTTAGTTCAGTTAAAAGACAGTTAATTTGCGTTAACAGAACATTTGCTCCAATTTAAGTTTTGTTGCAATATTTCGACATTAATAGATTTAGAGATCCATCAACAGAAATAGGAGCATTAGATTGTTTGGATTTGTCAAAATTAGAAGTAGTATAATTGCAACAATTTGAAATCACATTAGTTTGGTAACTTCAAAACGTGACTTGATCAGTTTGTTTGATTTGGGCCGGTCTTGGGCCCAAAATGCGAGGCCTTAACAGAGCACCTTAACCTCTAAGTTGTGAAGTTGTACAACTTTGGCTGGGCCAGAGCCTACATTATTAGATTTTAATATGGACCAAAATTCAACTCGCATTCCCTGGGCTAAGCTTGAGGCACCAAAAACGTTGCCGAAGCTTGAATGAAAATCAAGGGTCCAAGTATAGTGACACTTTAAAAAATAAATAATTAGGAATATGGGAAATTAATTCATAAATATAAAATCAAGTTTTGAATTAGGCAGCGGGTTCAAGCTAAAAGGATCTTTCCTTTTGTTTGAATCCGAACTTGAATTCAAGACCCGAATTTATATTCATGGATTAATTTACCTTTAGAGACAAATAACACAAAAAATAGAGAATTTTAGCTTGCTTTAGATTGGCCTTTTAATAATAATATGAGGCGAGCCTCGCCAAACAAAAAAATATAAATTGCGGGACCTCATTAACTACTTAATTCAAAAATACTTAGTATTCGGGACAGGCTGTTTAGCGAATTTCACAGCATTCCCAAAAGATAATAATACGTTAGTCGTTTTAGGCGCGATTTTTAATAATCTTACCTTCCTAATATGGGTGTGCATTTTATGCGACCCAAATCCAATTCCAAAAACGTTGAATAAGAATGTGTCGAGGATTCGGGTGCATTTCATATGACGTGATCCGAAAATACGTTCTTAAACGACGTTCACTTTCGTAAAAATTAACTAAAAGCGGTGAATAATCTTAAGATTGCACTATAGGTTGGAACATGTATAAAAATTAGATTTTAGTCATTTATAATAATTTAAGCGACCGTGCTAGAACCACGGGATCCGGGGGTGCCTAACACCTTCCCTCGGGTCAACAAAATTCCTTATTCAGAATTTCTAGTTCGCAGACTCCAATTGGGAAGTCGACAATTTTCCTCGATTTGGGATTTAATTAAACCGGTGACTTGGGACACCAAAAACCAATCTTATCCCAAGTACCGACTCTTTAAAAATAAATAAATAATCCCATTTCGAATAATGTCACTTAAATTGGAAAAACTCCCTTATACATTTTATCCTTCGCGGTAGGTTGTGTAAAAAAGGAGGTGTGACAGCTCTGGCGACTCTGCTGGGGACTCTCGAACCCAGAATTCCGGTTCAGGGTTCAAAGAATTCGTGCCTAGTATAATTATTATATTTGGCTTTATCTGATTTTTCTACATGCTTCCACGCTATATGTGCTAAATGTTTTACCGCTTTGATATTTGTTGAATTGTATATAAATTGCCGCGAATCCCTTCCTCTCTCTGAGTCTTTTACATCATGGAGAAGGGTGCACTTCGTGTAGCTTCTCTTCTGTTTAGAGTCTTTCCCAATTTTGAACGAGGTTGGATAAGTTACAAAACCGGCGGAGCTTCTGTATCCCCGGTACGCTGCCTCCCCCTCGGCTCGAGTTGTCCGCTCGGGTAAGCCAAGTCTAGACCAATAAACCTAGGGTTTAAACCTAGAAGAACAAAAACTCATGCCGGATCCCTAGTAGGACGTTTGTTTGCATCATGTGCATTTGACTTAGGGGACTCAACACAGGGGTTGGGTCCATCTAAGACAGGTGACCTGAAGTAAAATGACCATCCTGATACATCTTATGTGCTACTTGTGCATTTATTGCTCGGCTTTGCATGTTGACCGGCTTGTCTAAATGAGTGAAAATTGAGAAAATAAGCAGTGTTAGGACTAAGTGAGGGTGACCATTCATTTTGAAAAACCCAATGCCCAAATAGTACCGAAATGTTGCCGGATTTTTTTAAAAAAATAATGAAAAATAGAAAGAAAAAAAAAAGAGAAAAATGTTCAGAAAAATAGGAAGAAAATTGTGGTTCAAAATAGTTTTGGTCTTGGCAACTCTGCCCGAACTACGCTGGTTTGATTCTCACCGGATGTGAGATACGTAGGCAACCCTCATCGGGTCCAACCACCCTTTTGCAAAAATAGCCAAAAATACCAAAAATTTTAATTTATTGTCAAAATAAGTCGGGTGACGTCATTCTTGTTAAAATAAGCCGAATGTCCCCAAAAGGGCACCGGAAGGATGTTTTTGCAAGAATAGCCACCCCGAGTCATTTTTAAATGGTTTGCGGGCACAGACTTAAAATCTTCCCCTCAGAAGTGCTGAAAGGCCGTATTCGCAAAACCAAATCCTTGTTTTGATTAAATAAAGAATTTT
>MU725384.1:0-32494 GCA_026770625.1 Nicotiana glauca
TTAATTGAAAATTACTACAAAATAGATAATAAATAAATTCTAGAATTTAATTAGTTTAATAATTTAATAAAATCAGAAAATAAATACAAAAATACAAAAGAAAATACAAAAATACCAAGTGAAAATAAAATACAAAAATGTTAAGGAAATAAAGAACAAGGAGGAAATTAATTGGGCTAATTACCCAAATCAAAGACAAAATACCCAGCCCAAAATAAAATTGTCCAGGCCCAAAATGATAACCCGGTCAGCCAGGGAGTTCAAAACGACCCCGTTTAATTGCATGAGATCTGAGCCGTTGAAATAATTAATCTAACGGTCACATAACACGGACCACTGATGAATAAAACGACGGCGTTTGGAAGCTTTAATCTGAGTCGTTCATTTGATTGATCTAAACGGACGATGTCACACTTTCATTAAAACAAAACGATGCCGTTTTAAGGCTCAATGAATCTTAGCCGTTGATCTGTCTAATCCAACGGTTACGGTTCATCAATACATCTTTAATATGGCAAATAGATACAGACCCTAAAAAACATTTTAATTCTTCTTCTTCTCTTCTTTCTTAGCCGCCACTGTCTTCCCCCAGAACCCTGCCGGAACCTTACCGGCGGGAGACTCCACTTATACCAATCACCACCCAAATAACACCCCAAGACCGTCTCAGGCCCCTGAATTACCCCTCTATTTATTTTCTTCCAAATATCCCCCTAACTTCTCGAATATTTGAAGTTGTGTCGCCGGAACCCTAACTCCGGCGAACACGACTTCGTCCAAACCAACCTAAAATCATCCCATGACATCTCCTGATCTTCCTCTACCCAATCTTGAAAATATTAAGCCTCATATCTAATGGGTTTGGCTCAAAAGTAAGTCCCAAGATTCCGCAGTGAGAAAATTGCTACAAGATTCCTAGAGATTTTTTTTGATAACTAAAAAAAGAGAGAAGAGGCGGGCCGAATAAAAAGCTAAGTTCTTATTTCTTTATTTTCTGTTTCTTCTATTTTTTGCATGCATTTTTTCTTTTTGATTTTTATCATGATTTTTGATTTCTGTTTATGTTTTTAGTGTTATTAGGATTATTTGATTTTTGTAGCATCTTTAGTTTAAAAATCGAAATTGATATTGTTGAGTTTCTGATAGATTAAGTGATTAGTAATTAGATATGAGTATTAGTAGGAGATATTGGTTCTGATTTGATAATTTTTTTTTTAATTAGCAAAATTTAATTTTTGACAGTGTGATTTTCAATTTGTTCTGATTAGTCTAATTCATGTTCTAAATAGTTTACAATAGTTTAGTTTGTTTTTTCAATTGTTTAATTTAAATAATGAGGTTTAATAGCTTGATTAATACTCTGCATTTACTTAATTGTTTTTTCTATCAATATTAAATAGTTTTTATTATTTGATGCAATTAATTTGAAAATCCAATAATTAAATCATTAGGTTATTTTAGTTTGTGAATTATCTGTTTTTAAAATGTTTTTGTATTACTGTTGGCTATTTGGATTTCAGTTCAATTTGGTTTAATAAACTTAGTGTAATGTTTAACTAGTTGTTCATTTTCTAGTTATAATTAATTAGGGTCGATAGTTCAAGGGTAAAAGGGGTAAAAGGGGCAGTAGGTTAATGGGTAATTCCTGGGAAGTTTCAGGGGTATCATAGGCATTAAAAAGGGTAGTTTAACAATTTCAGAATACAAGTGAGGGTAGAATAGGTATTTTAAAGGGGTAGGAACATGGCAAATGCAATTAGAACCTTGTAGATTAGGGCATTAGTATAATTTTAATAAATAGGTGTAGTAACTTGTTTAACGAGTCAAGAATAGAAGGATTAAACTGAAAATAAAAGAGGACTAAAAAGAAAACACAAAAATCTGATTGATACCTCTCTTGTTGCCTATAAAAAGGCTTCAAGGTGCCTTGGAGGAGGGGTCTTCTTCTTCTTTTGAATCTAAAAATTTTCCCTCCCAAAAATCGAGCTTCAAATTTTTCAGATTCAACCTCAAAGTTCCAATCCTAAAAAAAAAAAAATAGAAAACGGAAGAAAACTCTCCAAAAAATATTGTTTGTTTGATTCTCATTGGTTCACTGTGAATTCGAGATTCAATTCAGCTTTTAAGTTCTGTGTTTGCTGTGGATTTGTGTTGAGATTTCTGCTGAGAATTCATCAAAATTTCTGGATTGCTGGATTTATTTTGGACTGTATTGTTCGCTGCTGGATATCACTGATGCTCAATTACTGTATATGCTGATTTCTTCCTCACATTTTCTATTTTTGTTTCCAGGTATTCATCTCAACCTTAAAATGATGTGAAATGTCAAGTGAAATGTAGATGAATTGAGAGATAAATCGAAGTGCAATAGTTCTTATTTTTTACTTAGTTTATTTTGCAATTTGTATGATTAAGCAGTGTTAAGTAGGTGATAGCTATATTGAGATCTGAATAATATAACTTGTCATAATTTGTATAACTCGGACTGTCAGGTTGCTAGATTCGTGTTAGATATTAGTGTTCATTAGCTATGGTAATTCTGTTAGTGATTAATTGGATTCATAACATTGATAACATGTATATATAGATGAAGAAATTGGTTATCAATCCGTATTTGTAGTTAGTTGTTTGTTAATTGAATAATCATGAATATTATAGCAAATGCTAGCAGTAACGTGAACTGATTACAATAGTATATTACTAGACGTGAAATTCATCTGTTAATTCGCTACTAGACATGAAATTCACCTGTAGTTTGTTATTAGATGTGAAATTCAAATTCAGAAACTAGTCTTAAAACTGGAATATTTGTTAGTTCGTTTTAATTCAATGTAGGCATTGATTTGGATAATTTAATGATCATTATAATATGACTGTTGCATCTATTTGTGTGTTAAAGCCAAGTTCAAAGATTGTTTAAAAAATGTGTTCATTTATATTAGACCAAGTCACGGGCCTAGTTATTGCTGAATAATACAATTAGACCATTGGATAAGTTGGTCACATCTTGTTAAACTTTGGGCTGAGCTAAGGGTCTAAAAATATTCTGAAATTTAAATAAGAATAAGAAATATCCCAAACATATTATGAGTTATAAGTAATTAGGAATATACGAAATTAATTTGTGAATATAAAATCGGATTCTTAATTAGGTGGCGTACTCAAACTAAAAGGAATTCCTTTTATTTGAGTTCGAACTTGAATTGGGAATTCGAATTTATACTCATGAATTAATTGACCTTTAGAGACGAAAAATAGAAAAACATAGTTGCTCTATGCTTGACCTTTAATAAAATAAATATGGGACGAGCCTCGCCAAATCAAATATACAAGTGCGGGGCCCTCATTAATTACTCACTAAAATAATTTATTATTCGGGATAGGTCGTTTAGCGAATTTCATGGCCTTCCCAAAAGATATAACACGTTAGCCGCTTTAGGCGCGATTTTTAATAATATTACTTTCTTAATACGGGTGTACATTTCATGCAACCCAAATCCAAATCCAAAAAACGTCGAATGAGAATATGTCGAGGATCCGGGTGCATTTCATGTGACGTGATCCGAAAATATGTCCTTAAACGATGTTCACTTTATAAAAATACAATAATTTGATAAAAAGCGATAATTAATTCTAAAATTGCATAAATAGGATAATATGTATAAAAATTAAATATTTTAGCCAAATACGACAGTTGAGCTACCGTGCTAGAACCACGGAATTCGGGAGTGCCTAACACCTTCTCCCGGGTTAACATAATTCCTTGCTCGGATTTCTGGTTCGCGACTGTTAAACACAGTCAAACTCTTCCTCGATTCGGGATTCAAACTGGTGACTTGGGATACCGTAAATCTCTGAAGTGGCGACTCTGAACCTTTAATAAAACGAATCCCTTTTTGATTGTCCTTAAATTGGAAAAACTCCTTTTTATTACTATATCTCTTCCCGGGGTGTAGTAAAAGCCGATAAAAGCTATTATCTTCGGAAAAAAGGAGGTGTGACAATTATTGCCACGGATTTTATCACGAACAAGTAGCTTTGATCTTGAACGCCTTGTATTTGATTTGAATTTGTTATTGATCTTGAATGCTTGAAATTTGTGTTGAAGTGCTTGAATGCTTGAACACTTGCAGTTTGAAGAAAATTGTGGCCTTTGATCCACGAGCTCCCTAGTGTCTTCTTGCTATAACTTCTGGTGTCTTTTTTGAGTTATGAAGATCCCTATTTATAGTTGTGGGAGAGAAGAGTTATGGTCAGAATAAACTCTTTCGGACCAATTCGATTGAATAGTGACAAGAACGCATTTGATTGGCCAGAACGTGTCAGTTCGACATGTGTCACTATTTTATTGGCCCTTTAATTTGATTTGGCATGCCTTGTTATCTCAACACATGGCACGATCCTATTGTCTCTTCCGATTGACTTGGCATGCCACGTCATTTTGACATGTGGCACCAATCCGGGCCTCTAGGAAGATGATATCTTGGGCTTAATCACATTAGTCCAATTAAACGGGCTAACCCAATGGATTAAGACTTATTTATTTAATCTTTATGTATTGGACTTATTAAATTATTTCAATTTATTAGCCCAATAAATTTATTTGGACTAAAATATCTTGAATTTAAAATATAGTCCATATTATTTATCGATTTAAATTCGATAAAATTTAAATGCCTACATATGCCTGTGTAGATTTAGATTTACTTAATTAAATTGTATAATTAATTTTCGGGTGCAGAAAAGTTTATTACTCTTTATGCGTTTAAATTTACTTATTAGGTAAAATTCGTAAATGTTTGACTCAAAAGTTATTAAACACTTTTGAAGCAAGGCAATCAATATAGATGAAGGGGTAAATCTTAATCGAAGATAATAGACTCTAGGATGATCTCTGTAATTGATTCGTATAACAATAATATAAATCAAAGAGAGGGAGAAGATGATAATCTTAGATAGATGAGAGAGATAATGTTAGAGAGATGAGAGAGCAAGAGAGCTTGTATTTTCAATAATGAATCGGATCCCTTTTACAATGCTTGGATACCCTTTATATAGTAGGAGATCCTTCTTTAAATATTGAAGGACAGAGACTAAGTACACGCTATAGAGGGGCCGATGAGATTATGGAGTCGTTCCTCCCACTACCCCTGAGTCGTCCTTCTGTCTCGGCTTGCGCTTAGTAGTTCGTCGTTGTGAGCACGTGATTTTTGCCCTATGTGAATTACTCCCACAAAATCAAAATAAAATAATTGTTTTTTATTGTTTGCAATCTTGTGAAAATTTGTGGCATTTTTCCGTCAATTGTTGCATATTTTTATGTGCATATTTAATTTTATTAATGCATAAAAAAAATACAAAAAAATATATTGCGATTGCATTTAAGATTTAATTAGATATTTTGAAATTAATTAATAATTAGGTGTTTTACAAAAATAAAAAATCACAAAAATAACATATTTTGTATGTTTAGTATTTAATGTCAAAATTGTGTGATTTGGTATTTAATTATTTGTGATAATTATTATTTAGAGATAATTAAGTTAATTTAGTAGAATAATTTTTTTTAGGGATTAATTTGGGGTTTAAAATAATTTTGAAAAGAAAAATAGTTTGGAAATAAATGGAAAAATAATTAATAAAAGAGAGGGAAACCGGAGTTGGGCCAGTTTTAGTTAAGTCCACAAGCCCAATCCAAATATACCCAAAAAACCACCCAAACCCGACCAAATACTCGTAACCCAGGCCCAAAACCCACTCCCAGAGAACCCGGTCTCCAACTTAAGCCAAACGACGTCGTTTGGATAAGCTTTGATCAGGACCATCGATCTCATTTGATCGAACGGTCCATAACCTCGCCCCATCACCCGTTTAACTCGACCCATAAACCGTTCCAACACCCAGGTAACCAAAATGACCCCGTTTTTCATTAATGATTTAATCAGAGCCGTTGGATTCCAATCATCCAACAGCCCTAATTAAAACATCAATTTAATATACCCAAAATGTTAGACCCCTTACCCCCAGAACCCCCTCTTTCGTCATCTCTCATTTCTCTTCAGAGACCCATTAAGCCGCCGCCTCAAACCACCGCCCTCCGCCCACTAGAAATCGCCTCACGGCGATTCCGGTGGCCCAATCACCCCCATCTTTACACCATAGAACCCCTTCACTCTCCTCTTTCCGAATTCACAAACCTTATCCCTCGAACATCCCTGGAATCCTTCGAATTTCAGATTGAAGGTCAGACCCTTGAACCCTAGCTTATCCATTCGACCCCAAATCAACACCACCTGATCCCCATAATCCCCTCATACCCAATACATATCTGGTTTCCCTCGAATTTGGTTGAAATGGGTCAAATTTCAAATCTTAAGTCCGAATTCTAAAAGTCAGACTTAAACTCAAGGATTGCTAATAATTACAAGGCCGTTTTCGTTGCGAAATGGTATTAATCACTTGTTCTAACAAAGAACAAGTGACTAACATCATTTGGCGATGAAATCGGAAAAAATTCGAGTGCCAAATGAACTATTTGAATTGGTGAGTTTCCAATAATATTTCTTTTGTTTTTTGTTGTTATTATTTCACTTCTGCCTCATCTTCTTCTCTTCTTTGAGTAATTTAATTAAGTTTTGAATTAGGTTTAAAATTGTGAATTGTCTATTCGTTTTCTATAGTTCATATTCATGTATGTCGTTAATCAATCCAATAACTGATTTTGATTTTAATCCAGTTGAAGGTTTTAGTCTTTTGTTTACTATTATTATAATTATGATAATTTAAAACATAGGAAGCTTCTCAATAATGGTAGGGTAGGAATTGCATTACTGAGTTAATTAAAAGCACTGAACTAGTGGATAATTAAGAAATAAAAAATGGAGTTGATAGTGGTAAATGCACTAATTTGAATGCCTATATATACACACTGAGTTCATACACAAAGGACAGTCAAAAAATATTGATAGGAACATTCAAAGATTTTGAGGAATCTGAGAGGACAACACTGATAGTTTGAGAGAAGAAAAAAAATCCATGAGAGCTTAAGAAAGTTTGGGAATAGGAGGAGAACACACAGACACAAGAACACTTTGAAAATATTGAAAAATACAGAGATTTTGAAGAGATAAAGTCCAGAAAATTTTAAAAAAAGCTAGGAATTCTCTATTGTTCCATTGCTTCGGTAGTTTTTTTTTTGGTTCGTTTAAGATCTGCAAATAATAGTGTTCAATAAAGGGATTTGAATTGGTTTGATATAAGTTCTGGGAAGTTTGTTTGAGTCAAGCTATCTAGAATTTTACTGTTACACTGGATTTGGAATTGATTTCCTAGTTTCAACTCTTAAATCTGTACTAAGCTATTGCTGTTGACGATCTCTACTGTTTACTACTACTGTTCCCTCACTGTTTCCTTTTTCTGTTCCAATCTCCCGGTACAGATCCTTAATTTTAAGCATGTAAGCCATGGTTCATGAAGTTTTTTTTAAAGGAAATGAAGATTGTATTATCAGATGTTATCTCTTCTTAGCTCCTTTCTCAATATTTTTTTGAGTATCATATTGATTCTGTAATAGGATTATTGTGTAGTGTATGCTGATTTGCGTTTGTTTAAACTCCTAGGTTCTATTGTTATTAGAAATGACCATCACTCTTAAGATCCATAAATATTGTTTTAAAATTCAAATTGTTAGAATAATTCTGTTAATCACAGTACTACTATAGTCAAGATTGAGCATGTGTTGAGAAGTTAAAGTCGTCCAGCTTTGTTTTCTTTTTTTGGTCGTTTGAAATGGCTAAGGATGAAAAGGTACTTCAGACTTACAGAATGTCAATGAATGTGGGTTGATTTGGATGAAACAGTAGGGTAATTTTAGTTATCATCTCTGTCAGGTCAGATTTTCAAATGCGTGCCTGATTAACCCATGAATTTTGTTCTGTATATTTTAGCTGCTTAACTTGGCAATGTTCCCCATCTCTCTGTATAACTGAATTACTATAAAACCTTGGTTAGCTTTGCCTATGAATGAAAGATGTAAGTTTTTGGAGTATGGTTGTCTCAAATGGATTATAATATAGAAACAGAAAAAAAATGTTAATTATTGAATTTGTGAAGCAATTGAACCTTGTTATTAAAAAAATGCTATTTAAGTTTTATGTCAATCTACTTTGAATCACTGTCTTTGCAACATGATTCTGTTGTCTACCAGTTAATATGATTGCCAAACTAGTTTCAACTGAGTATGATGAAATGATGGATTATGTGATGTGCTTAATTAACTGCTGGCCAATTTGTTTTATTGCCGTCGGATGGAATTGTGAGGCGTTGTAATTATTAACTTCGATGAAGGGCTGTTATTGCTGACTGTTAAGAATGTGCTAAAGCAATTTAACAATTTTTCGTGTATTATTAACATTGACAAACCGGGTAGATGTAAAAACTGAAACTCTTTCACCTTTTGTCTTGTTTTAGTTCTTTATGATTAGAGTGGTAAGTTATACGACCCTTTTATTATTTTTTTTTATCGAGTTCCGCTTTATTGATCTGAGAGTTGTGAGGAGCTGGGTGTATTTGCTGTTATATGGGTCTTCAATATCGGGTCCACTCCGACCCATTATGTTCTGTCTCTACAAATGTACTTAGGGGTCGTTTGGTAAGGTGTATAAGAATAATGCGGAATAAGGTGTATTAGTAATGCATGTATTAGTAATGCATGCATTAGTAATGCAAACATTAGTTATGTAAATATTATTTCTTATCTATTGTTTGGTGTGGTGTATTAAAATTATAATGCGTTGCATAATTTTAAAAAAAGTTAGTTTCTTACAAAAATGCCCTCCATATTCTCAAACTTTAAGGGACTTTAAGGGCAATTTTGTCTTTAACCATGCTAATGCATGCATTAAAGCCTTGTTATTACTAATGCCATGATTTTCTATGCATTACTTAAGCATAGGATAATGCCAAGTATGATGTATAACTAATACAAGTATTAGTTATACACAAGTTGAAAAAAGGTACCAAACAGTGTATTAGTAATGCATTGAATTAATGCTTGCATTATTTTTTCTAATACCTCCTACCAAACGACCCCTTATTTTCTTAGAAATTGGATGTTTTACAAAATGTGCCTATATGGGTTTTCAATATCGGGTCTACTTGGAAATGCTGCATGTAAGTCTAATTTTTTTTTAGGTAAATAAGAAAGACCCTTCCAATTGATAAAATAAAGTATTCACGTTAGGAAATAAATATAGCAAAGGTGCTTGCTGGTCAATGTTAAGTAAATAAATTGTGCACCAAAGATGTTACTCTCTTTTAGTTGCCTTGGCAGTCTAGATTGTAGAACTCCATTGATGCTAAATGATATTAGTTGGGTACAATCTTTTGAAATTAGAATCGAGGTATGCCATTAGTTGAATTTTCCATGGCCCTCGCAAACTTGAAAGTGCGTAGTTGCTTTAGGCGCACTATTTTAATAATATTACCTTCCTAAATTTGGGTGCGCATTTTATGTGACCCAAATCCAAATTCTTATAACGTTGAATAAAATGTGTTTCGGATTACAGGTGTATTTCATGTGACGTGATCCAAAGACATATTTTAGACGACGTTAGATCTTCTTTTAAAATGAATAAAAGCGGTTAAAAGTAAAATACACATAAGTCCAAATTGTTTTAAAGTCAGATAATAGGCCATTTATAACAGTTGACCGACCGTTCTAGAACCACGAAACTCGAAAATGCCTAATACCTTCTCCCGGATTAACAGAATTCCTTAGCTGGATTTTTGGTTCGCGGACTATTAAACAGAGTCATTCTTTCCCTCAATTCGGGATTTTGAAACTGGCGACTTGGGACACCATAAATCTCCCAAGTGGCGACTCTGAATCTTTTAATTAAATAAATCCCATTTCGATTGTCCTTTAATTGGAAAAACTCCCTTTATTGTACCCTTTCAGGGTGTAGTAAAAAAAGGAGGTGTGACAGTCGTGCTGGTGTAGGGACGTGGTTGGTCAAATTCGATCCCATACAGTTAGTCTCTCCGTTCGTCGGGATCACAGCGAGATGCATCCTCGATGGACGGAATCAGTACCCTCGTTCAGGGAGAGTTTGCTTTTGCCTAAAAATTATGAAGTGACAGGTAGGAGGCAAAAATCATAACTGTCAGAGCGCCGAAATAAAATACCTTTCCTTTGTGTGACGTCAGTACTCTCATGCATAATCATTGCGCGTATTCTCGAGGCAGTGAAACAGGTACTCTGACACTTGGTTTCCCATGCCAATTCGAAGTCTGCCTCTTCGATTCTGGTGCCACCCAACTCTATAAATAGGGGAAGGGTTTAACCTGATGCAAACTTTGATCATTTGTAAGAACATTCCAACTCTTCAGTATCCATTCTCACACTCCGGTACTTTTCCTTTGATCGGAAATTCCCTTTTTCTCCGTTGTGCCGTGTGCAGTTTTCTCTTGAATAGAATCATGCCTAAATCTCGACTAGATGATGAGAGGGTCCTAGAAGCTGACCCATCAAACATGCCTCCTCCCTCCGATAGTGGCGGGAAGGAGGAAGAAGAGGACATTACCCCTTTTACAGTGGACGTATTATTACCAAAACGTTTCTTATCCCGGAGTGATTTTAATAAAGACTCTCCCATACTAACTCTAGAACTTTCTAAGTTGCTACAAAATAATTTAGATGATCTCCGTATAAAGTACGACATACCCGCTCATGTAGATATAGTTCCAGCAGGAGGAGATCATGTAGATGTCCATAGGCCGGGATACTGCACCTTTTATGAATATCCCTTTTTGATTGGCTATGGCCTCCCTACTTTCCCTTTGGCGGAGGAGCTCTGCTGCTTTTATAACGTGTTCCCGGCTCAACTTACGTTGTATACCCTAAAAGTACTTCGGCTACTGACCAAGTATGCAGAACTGGTCAGATGTGAGGTCTCTATCAATCACCTTTTACAATTGTTCAGTGCTGGTTACCTGAGAGGGACCATGTTACACTTGAGAAGCCGTGGTACAAAGGGGTTGGTCGTCCAAATCGATGACCGAGCTAGTCGCAGGTTCTGGAGTAGGTATTTCTTTATCAAGACCGAGCACGTAGACTCTAACCTTATCGGATTCCTAGAGAAGTGTAATTCGAAGTGTGAGTATTACGATTCATTTAGTTCTTTGTTGTGGTTCTAAGTTTTTTATTGCAGCCATGGCTCACCCGCCCCGGCTCATCACTAGTCTCAGGAGGTGGGTAGCCGATTTGCTGCCTTATGTGGAGGAGACCCGTACGTGGCCTGCCTTTATGCAGCATTATGGCCCCGCGGTATCTTTAGGTAGATTTATGATTTTTGTTTCGCGGATTCTGCAAGTTTTAATAACTTTTCTATCTCTATGACGACAAGACGAGGTGCTCCTAGGAAGAGGGTGGCAGTCCCTGCTCCCATGCGACCCGACGCTGCCTTAGGTACTCGTGATATATTATGTGAGTCTGTCAGAGGGGTCCTCCCCACAATTTCTTTGTAGGTATTCGCGTCTGCGGCAACAATAGTGAGGGGGTCGACATCGTCGATACCGGCTCCGCAACCCGTAGACGAGCCTCCTGAGGGCGAAGAATCAGTGGAGAGGAAAAGGAGGAGGCTTGAAACGGGCAAGGGCGTTGCTACCAAAGCTGAAGGAAGTGGGGTGTTCCGATCGGCGTCTAGGCCTGTATTTATGGCCGACGCCATTCTGTTTGGGAGGTCAGCCCATCAAAGGAGTGCTGCTCCTGGTATTAGCTCGACGCGTGCCCTTGAGGGGGATCAACAACCAACGTCGATGGAACTAGCAAGGGAGTTGAGGAATCAGACTCTGAAATTTCCTAAGATGATGTGGACGAGCTCGTGAAGGGCCTTACTCATGTGGAGATGACGATAGACGGGTTCGACCGTTGTATTGTGATTCCTGAGGCTTACAATTTGTTGCGAGCAGCCTGCATCAGCCCTTACTCTGTTATGCGCCGCTCCTAAGAGCGAGACGCTCAGTTCCATAAATGATGCAGAACTGTCACGAAGGGTTGCTGGCATGGCTTTACAGGTAACCCTCATTCTTTTTCTCTCTTTTGCGTATTGCAAGGCTGACCTGAGGCATGCTTACTTCTATTTTCTTTTCATACCCTCATTTTGGAGGTGGAGAGGGGACGCCACGAGCAAAAAAAGGCGGCCATTTTTGAAAAGATGATGAAAAAGTATCGAAGGTACCGCTCTAAGCATCAAACGGCGGTGGATCTTTTCCAGCAGGACCCTGAGTTTTGGGTGTTTCGCAAGGGGCTTGAGCAGAGGGAGGCCCAGTTAGAGCGTAGGGGGTTGAGCTGGAAAAGACAAACAGCGAGCTAATGAGAGCCGTGCTCATAACATCAAATTGGAGGCGCTCATCAAGGCGAAAGACGAGGAGCTCGAGCTCAGTCGAGGGGTGGCGACGGAGAATGTTGACCTCTAATGGAGAGTTGCGGACTTGACCGCCTAACTTGAAGCCAGAATGGCGGAAATCAATGGTCTTAGGCAGGTCGCTCCCCCCAGGTCAGAGGATGTGGTTCACCCTTCTCATCGCTCCTTATCTCGTTCCACGTCTTGCCAGAGTACGCGTCGTAGCGCGCATGAGATGTGGATTTTTGCAGAGGCCAAACTTGACGTGTATAGAGAGCTTCACGTCGAGGGCTGGGCAATAGGGGAGGAAGTTCAGGCGCGGCAGCACGAAGCTCGCACTGCTCGTGAAGCATACGGGTACTATCCTAACTCTCCCGAAGGGGAAGGTTGCACTTTTAAGGATGTCGATCGACTTGACTCAGATTCCTGGTATAATGATGTTTATCGCCCTGAGGATGACGAGCATCCATAAATTTGAACACATTTTTTTTTTATGGAATGTATTGGTGCCCGTCCGTGGGGTCGAATGTAAATATAATTTTTGATATGATATAAACTTCATTTTGTCGCTTTTCTGCTTTGTTTTTCCCTCCTTGTTTTTTTTTCTTTTTTCGATACTTAGCTTCCGTAGAGGTTGTTTTTGTTGTTTGTTGAAAAGGTAGTCGTGGTTTGAGCGAGGTCAAACCGATGTCGATGGCTTTAGCCTTTAGGATGTTGCTTCGACTGTCGTCGAAGTAGTATTCATCGTGGTCGAACGAGGTTGAACCCAATGTCGATGGTCTTAGCCATTAGGATGTTGCTTCGACTGTCGTCGAAGTAGTATCCGTTGTGGTCGAATGAGGTCGAACCCGATGTCCATGGCCTTAGCCATTAGGATGTTGCTTCGACTGTCATTAAAGTAGTATCCGTCGTGGTCGAACGAGGTCGAACCCGATGTCGACGGCCTTAGCCCTTAGGATGTTGCTTTGACTGTCGTCAAAGTAGTATCCGTCGTGGTCGAACGAGGTCGAACCCAATGTTGATGGCCTTAGCCATTAGGATATTTCTTCGACTGTCGTCGAAGTAGTATCGGTCGTGGTCGAACGAGGTCGAACTCGATGACGGTGGCCTTAACCATTAGGATGTTGCTTCATGGAGACCCATTTTGAGATTGATTTTGTTTGTGCAGTGGAGATTTTTGTTCATTTAATGGGGAAATTCTGTTCATACAATGGAGGCACTGTTTATACAATGGTAAATAATTAGTGTAGTCCCTTCATTATATTGGCCTGGATACCGTGTCGACTGGTCGATATGATAATCTGCGCTCTAATACCACCGGGTATCCCCTTCCCCGCCTCGTTAAAAACCTTTCCGAGAAAACCCAATTAGGACAAAACTCGGAGCAGGAAAAAGAGTACGACTAAGGAGAAGCCTTTCGGAAGTGGAAGTGTTTGAGGTGGGTGACGTTCCAATTGTTATGGAGTATTTTTCCCTCCATTGTTTCTAATTGGAATGCTCATTTGTTCGCCGCTACTATGATTTTGTATGGCCCGTCCCAGTTGATTCCCAATTTTCCTTTATTCAGGTCCTTCGATACCAATGTTTTGGCTTTGAGGACGTAGTCGCCCACTTTGAGCGATCTTACTTTGGCTTTATTGTTGTAATATCTTTCTGCCTGCTGCTTTTGGGTTGTCATTCTTATATGGGCCATGTCTCTTTGTTCTTCGGCTTCATCTAGATCTTGCAACCTGCTTTCGTCATTATTTGCCCCGCTGGTATGGGAATATCTCAGGCTTGGCTCCCTGATTTCGATGGGTATGACTGTATCAGTCCCCTAGACTAGTGAGTACGATGTTTCTCCTGTGTTGAATTTAGGCGTAGTCCGGTATGCCCATAATACTTCAGGTAATAATACGGGCCATAGCCCTTTAGCTTCCTCGAGCTTCTTTTTTAATATGTTCAATATCGTCTTATTGAAAGACTCGGCTTGGCCGTTAGCGGCGGGATGATACAGAGTGGAGAGTATCCGCTTGATGTGCCATTTCTCGATGAACTCAGTCGTCTTCCTACCGATGAACTTGGGGCTATTGTCACAACTGATTTCTTTGCGGATGTCGAAATGGCATATGATATTTTTCCATATAAAGGTGATGACTTCTTGCTCGCGTATCTGTGCGTACGCACCTACTTCCACCCATTTGAAAAAATAGTCAGTCAAAACTAAAAGAAAGCGTATGTTTCCTTATCCTATTAGTACAGGGCCGATTATATCCATTCCCCACTTTATGAAGGGCCATGGCGAGGTGACTGAATGGAGGAGATCCCCCGCTTGGTGTATCATGGGGGCGTACTTTAGGCATTGTTCGCATCTTCGGTCATAATCTGGTGCCTCTTTTTTCATAGTCGGCCAGTAATAACCGGCGCGGATGAGGCATCGGACGAGGGCGCGATTTCCTATATGAGCACCACAATGGCCCTCATGCACCTCTTTTAATACTTGTCTCATTTTATGCATCCCGAGGCACTTAGCAAGGGGACCACCAAACGTTCTCTTGTAGAGGTCATGATTTATGAGACTGTATCAGGCGGCTTGTACGCGGAGCTTCTTAGCTTATTTCTTGTCGCGTGGGCGTGTTCCATCCTCCAGATAGGATACAAACTAGTTGAGCTAGTCCAAAGTTAGATTTATAGAGAATACCTCGATGTGGTCGATAGCCAAATGGATGAGGGTGACCACACTTTCCTTGCTGATATTTCTGGTGGCCGCGACCAGTTTAGCTAAGCCACCTGCCTCGATATTTTGTGCCCTGGGGATTTGCTCGAAGCGTCATTCATCGAACTCAGGCACCAGCTTATGTATTTCTGATTGGTATTTTTGTAGCCTTTGTTCTTTGATTTGGTAAGTCTCGGTGATTTAATTTATGATGAGTTGGGAGTCACAATAGAGGATGAGTCGACGAGCCCCGTATTTGATGGCATTTTTCATACCTGCAATCACAGCCTCATACTCGGCCTCGTTGTTAGTCATCTCGGTGCATCACATGGATTGGCGAATTGTTTTACCCGTGGGGACTTTGAGGACGAGTCCCAGTCCCAATCCCGAGGCATTTGCAGCGCCATTAATATAGATAGTCTAGAGGTCAGTGTAGGTGGAGGCGCGGAGGGCCTCTTGTTCCACCACTGGCAATATCCCCGTGCTGAAGTCGGCGATAAAGTCGACAAGTACCTGAGACTTAATGGTAGTTCTTGGGTGGTAGGTTATGTCATGCTCACTGAGCTCTATGGCCTATTTGGCGAGCCTACCCGAGAGCTCGAGTTTATGTAGGATGCTTCTTAGGGGGAAGGTTGTTATTACTTTTATGGGATGGCATTGAAAATAAGGTTTAAGCTTCCGTGAAGCTACGACCAGTGCCAGAGCCAATTTTTTTAGGTGGGGGTACCGCGTTTTAGCATCTATTAATGTTTTGCTGATATAATAAATAGAGGATTGAGTACCTTTGTTTTTGCAGACCAAGACGGCGCTCGCAGCAACCTCGGATACTGCCAGGTACACCAATAAACACTCGCCCGGATCTGCTTTGACGAGCAATAGCGGGGAAGATAGATATGCTTTTAGTTTCCTTAGGGCCTCGATGCATTCCTCGTTCCATTGTAACCCATGATCTTTTCTTAGTATGCTAAAGAACTTGTGGCATTTGTCCGAGGACCGTGAGATGAATCTTGATAGGGAGGCTATTTGCCCCGTCAGTTTTTGTACTTGCTTCTTGCTGTTCAAAACCTCAGGTATCGTGTCTATGGCCTTGATTTGATCTGGGTTGACTTCGATACCTCGTTGTGATATGAGAAAACCTAGGAATTTTCCCGAGGCCACGCCGAAGGCGCATTTTTCTGGGTTCAATTCCATCCCATACTGCCTCAGTATCTCGAAGGCTTCTTTCAAATGATCGATATGATCCTCCTTCTTTGCCGATTTTACTAACATGTCGTCGATATAAACCTCCATTGTCTTGCCGAGCTGTTCCTTGAACATCTTGGTGACCAACCTTTGGTATGTTTCTCCTGCATTTTTGAGTCCGAAGTGTCACGACCCATTTTTTTTATAAAATAGATCATGATGGTGCCCAACACCCTAGTTGGGCCAACCAGGTGCGGAATTAAGATTTAAATGCCTATTTTAGTTTAACTCAAACCAACATGTTAAAGACTTTCAGAAAATAAAGAAAATCAGTAAAACCATAAGGTACTGTCATAGCAAAAATATACCCCAAAAATGAATGAACATCCATGCAGTGTGTGTGACAGAACCCGATGTCACTAGTTACGGGCGACAATAGAGTATACGCAAAATATACAAAACACTGTCCTACTGTCTGAATCAGAATAGACAGAAAAAAAAAACATAAATACAAGATAAAGGACTTCTTCAGCTGCGGATCGGCGTGAGAAAGAAGGCAGCTCACCGTAGAAGTCCCCGAGCTAGCTCACTGCGGCGCACCCGAATACTGACCAGATCCACCTGCCTCAAAACCTGTACATTTAAGCACAGAAGTGCAGTATGAGTACATAAACCACATGTACTCAGTAAGTATCCAGTCTAATCTCGAAGAAGTAGAGACGAGAGGTCGACTTGATACTTACTAAGGTCCAAATAATATGACATGATTGGGGGGGGGGGATTAAACAACATAATAAATTATTAAATAGACAGGTTCCATAGAAGGATCTTTTACTCATATTCTTGCCTTAATCAAATTTCCAGGTTTCTTTCTTTAATTAGCAAGTAGTACTAATATCACAGTCAACAACAATTCATAAATCATGCACAAACATGCCGAGGTCGACGACCCTCTCCAACAGAAAGTAAATGTGCACTGCCGAGGGTCAAGCGGCACCGAGGCGATCGGTCCGGTCCAAAATCATCAAGACAATATCAAGGAAAGCACATAAGGCTCAATTATATACAAGGAAATCTCTACCAAGACTCAGTAATTTTATATGTTCACTTTCATGTTCTCAAGTCTCTAACAATTTACAATGCTCATATTGGCTACTTCAAAGTAGGAAATATTTTCCCAAGTAGGCATGCGTGGGTCCTAAGCTACCCGAATCATTTTCATATAGTAGCTATACGGACTCTCGTCACCTCGTACGTACGTAGCCCCCCCACCATTTAGCAACAATTACTTATTTAAATCCTATGGGGACAATTTTCCTCTTACAAGGTTAGAAAGGAGACTCACCTCGCTCCAAAGTGCTCTCCCAATCTCCAATAACGAGCTCAAGTCCTTAATTCAAAGCCAGAAAATCCCAAGCTAATCAAACGAAGCAAGAACTAGTAAATAAAGGGTTACAAGATCGAGTTCTAGCTATTTAAACAATTTCCTAGCCATTAACACTAGTTTCCTAAATTCCGACCCCGGGCCCACGTGCCCCGGATTCCGAGATTTTTCGAGGGAAGTTGTTCTCTATCATCTAAGGATCACAAATATGTGATTTCTGGTTCATTGCATGGCAAATTTTGTGTTAAAACTTTACTTCTCATTAAGCCCTAGGTCTAGCTCAAATTCCTTGATTTTACCCAACCCTTGGTGTTAAATCTACCTAATGTTTATGTATTTGAACTAAAAATGAGTGGGGATCACTTACCTAAAAATGTTATGCTGAAACTTCCCCTTTTGAATCACCAAAATCACCTAAGAGTTGAGAGAGATATGGGGGAAAAGAGCTTAAGCTCGAATTAAATGAGGCTCTGACCCCCCGGTAATTTCCGCTTATGCGTAAGAAATCCTGCTTCTGCGGGTTCCACTTCAGCGGACATTTGACCGCTTTCGCGGAAATGGGCCAAGGGGACTAGGCTGCTTCTGCGGTTCAATACTCGCTTCTGCGAGTCCGCATAAGCGGAAGTACCATCGCTTCTGCGGTTTGGGCCTAGGGCGGATGGACCGCTTTTGCGGTCGGGGGGTCCGCTTCTGCGGTTTCCCCTGGGCCTGGCCCCTTCCGCTTCTATGCAGTCAAGAAGCCGCAGAAGCGGTTATGACAAAAGCAGCAGACTTGTTTCCTTCCAAAAATCCGACTTCGCTCAAACCTCGACTATTGGACGCTCGGGGCTCCTGAGTCCCGCCTGAACATACCGACAAGTCTGAAATCACGAGGCGGACCTAGTCGAACCCTCGGAACTCCTAAAACATTATTAAATCAATGAAGCGGACCCTAAAACCAATTGATCCAATTTAATGAACCTCAAGTTCTTAATTTCCTACCAACGGGTCAAAATGCCCTTAAACTACTCGGATTGACACCAAATTTTGCAAGCAGGTCTTAATTGATATTTCGGACTTGTACCAAGTTTTGGAATCGAAATCCGAACCCGGCACCTATGGAAACAATAATTTCTTGGTTTATTAAATCTTCAAAACTTAAACTTAACAATTTTTACAAAAAATTCCGTGCATACGCCCAAGTCCCATATTTTCCCATGGACCTTCAAAAATTTCCGGATCGCGATTCCGGGCCCGTTTTCCCAAAATGTTGACCGAAGTCAAACTTGGCCCTTTTTTTTATAAAGGAACTTAAAGAAGCAACTAGGATTATTCTCGCCCGAAATTCTTCTAACTTCCGAACCACCCGCCCTCGCAAGTCATAATCTAGCTAAAGCAAATGCGGAAAGTATTATTTAAGGGAACGGGGTTAGAAAGTGCAAAATGACCAGTCGGGTCGTTACATTCTCCACCTCTTAAACAAACGTTCGTTCTCGAACGGACATAGAAAAGTACCTGGACTGCTGAATAAGTGGGGATATAGGCTCCGCATGTCTTCCTCGGACTCCTAGGTCACCTCCTCCACTGGTTGGCCCCTCCACTGGACTCTCACTGCAGAAACCCTCTTGGATCTCAACTGGCGGTCCTGCCTGTCAATAATGGCAACTGGCTCCTCCTCGTAGCCCAAACTCTCATCTAGCCGAATGGTACTGAAATCCAACACATGCGAATAGTCGGCATGATACTTCCGGAGCATCGATACATGGAAGACTGGATGAACTCCTGATAAACTGGGAGGTAATGCGAGCTCATAGGCAACCTCTCCAACTCTCCTCAACACCTCAAAGGGGCCAATGAACCTTGGGCTTAACTTGCCCTTCTTCCCAAATCTCATAATGCCCTTTATGGGCGAAACCTTCAGGAGGACTTTCTCACCAACCGCAAATGATACATGACGCGCCTTCTGATCCGCGTAGCTCTTCTGTCCGGACTGAGCTATGCGGAGTCCTTCCTGAATCAACTTAACCTTATCCAGGGCATCCTGGACCAAATCTGTGCCAAGCTACTTAGCCTCACCAGGCTCGAACCATCCGATAGGAGAACGACAATGCCGACCATACAATGCCTCATACGGGGCCATCTCTATGCTGGACTGGTAACTGTTATTATATGCAAACTCCGCCAAGGGTAAAAACTAATCCCACTTCCCTCCAAAGTCGATCACACATGCTCTAAGCATATCCTCTAAAATCTAAACTGTCCGCTCCGACTGTCCGTTGGTCTGAGGATGAAATGCTGTGCTGAGCTCCACGCGGGTCCCCAACTCTCGCTGAACCGCTCTCCAAAAATGGGAAGTGAACTGAGAGCCTCTGTCTGATATGATGGAGACTGGCACACCGTGCAATCTCACTATCTCCCGAATGTAAATTCGGGCATACCTCTCTGCCGTATAAGTAGTCGCCACTGGAATGAAATGGGCAGACTTGGTCAATCTATCCATAATAACCCACGCCAAATCAACCTTCCGCTGAGTCCGCGGCAGCCCAACTACGAAATCCATAGTGATGCGCTCCCACTTCCATTCTGGAATGGGCATCTGCTGGAGTAGGCCACCTGACCTCTGGTGCTCATATTTGACTTGCTGGAAATTTAAACATCTAGCTGCATACTCCGCAATGTCCTTCTTCATCGTCCGCCACCAGTAATGCTGTCTCAAGTCACGGTACATCTTCGTAGCACCTGGATGAATGGAGTACCTCGAACTGTGGGCCTCCTCTAGGATCCTCTCTCTCAAGCCATCAACATTAGGAACACATACACGGCCCTGGAGCTGTAATACACCATCCATGCCAATAGAAACCTCCTTGGCACCTCCCTGAAGCACCGTCTCTCTGAGGATTGCTAAATGCGGATCATCAAGCTGTCGGGCCTTAATCTCCCCCAACAACGAAGACTGATCAACCACACATGCTAGGACCCGACTGGGCTCTAAAATGTCCAATCTCACCAGTCTGTTAGCTAGGGACTGAATGTCCAAGGCTAGTGATCTCATATCAGTAGGAATGAATGCCAAGCTACCCATGCTCTCCGCCTTCCTACTCAAGGCATCTGCGACCACATTTGCCTTGCCTGGGTGATAAAGAATGGTAATGTCGTAATCCTTCAGCAACTCGAGCCACCTGCACTGTCTCAAATTAAGGTCCCTGTGCTTGAACAAATGCTGCAAGCTGCGATGGTCTGTATACACCTCACATGACACCCCATATAAATAATGCCTCCATATCTTAAGACCATGAACAATCGCCGCCAACTCTAGATCGTGCACAGGGTAATTCTTCTCATGAACCTTCAGCTGACGAGAGGCATATGCAATAACTCGCCCCTCCTGCATCAATACACATCCCAGGCCGACACGAGAAGCATCGCAATATACCGTATACGTCCCTAAACTGGAAGGCAATACAAGAACTGGTGCCGTGGTCAAAGCCGTCTTGAGATTCTGGAAGGTCTCCTCACAATCGTCGGACCAATAGAATGGGACCCCCTTCTGGGTCAATCTGGTCAGAGGTGACGCAATGGATGAGAAACCCTGTAAAAATCGACGATAATAGCCTGCTAAACCCAGAAAGCTCCTGATCTCGGTCAGTGAAGTAGGACGTGGCCAACTCTGAACTGCCTTGATCTTCTTGGGATCCACCTTGATACCCTCTCCTGCCACGATAAGCCCCAAGAATGCCACTGACTCTAGCCAAAACTCACACTTGGAGAACTTAGCATAAAGCTTCTGCTCTCGCAAGGTCTGAAGCACTACCCTCAGATGCTGCTCGTGCTCCCCCAGGCTAGGTGAATATATCAAGATGTCATCAATGAAAACAATGACGAAGGAGTCAATATAGGGCCTGAACACTCTGTTCATCAAATCCATAAATGCCGCTGGAGCATTAGTCAAGCCAAATGACATCACCGGGAACTCATAATGGCCATATCTCATCCTGAATGCGGTCTTCGGAACATCTGAATCTTGAATCTTCAGCTGATGATACCCCGATCTCAGGTCAATCTTAGAGAACACCCTAGCACCCTGCAAGTGGTCGAATAAATCATCAATGCGGGGCAATGGATACTTATTCTTGATGGTGACTTTGTTCAACTGGCGGTAATCAATGCACATTCGCATAGTCCCATCCTTCTTCTTTACAAACAGCACTGGTGCACCCCAAGATAATACACTAGGCCTAACAAATCCCTTAGCTAGCGACTCCTCTAACTGCCCCTTCACCTCCTTCAGCTCCTTAGGAGCCATACGGTATGGTAGGATAGATATAGGCTGAGTGCCTGGAGCCAAGTCGATACAGAAATCAATATCATGATCCGTAGACATGCCAGGAAGGCCAGAAGGAAAAACATCAGCAAACTCTCGGACTATTGGCACTGAATCCATCATCGGAGACTCTGCAGTGGTGTCTCGAACATAAGCTAAGTAGGCCAGAAACCCCTTCTCAACTATGCGTTGAGCCTTCAAGAAGGAAATAACCCTGTTAGGTGTATCCACAGTGGAGCCCCTCCACTCCAGTATCGGCAACCCTGGCATCACTAGAGAGACAGTCTTGGAATGGCAATCTAGAACAGCGTGATAAAGAGATAGCCAATCCATGCCCAGGATAACCTCAAAGTCGATCATATCAAGCAACAGGAGATCTGCTCTAGTCTCAAAATCACATAAAGTAACCACATAAGACCGGTAGACCCGGTTCACAACCACAGAATCACCCACAGGAGTGGACACATGCACAAGAACACCCAAGGGCTCAGGGGAAATGGCCAAGAACCAAGCAAACAGAGATGATACATAGGAATAAGTGGACCCTGGATCAAATAATACCGATGCTTCTCTACCACTGACGGAAATAATACCTGTAATCACGGCATCTGAGACTAATACATCTGGTCTGGCGGGGAGAGCATAGAATCTAGCTGGAGCACCGGCTGACTAGCCTCCAACTGACTGAGCAGGAGCTGGTTGACCTCTCTCTATCTGGCCCCTACCCCTGGATCGACCTCTACCAGTCTGCTCTCTACCTCTAGGCGACTGAGCCGCTGGTGCTGGAGTCCCGGACTGCTTCCCCTGCTGTACTGCCTTGCCCCTAAGCCTGGGGCAGTATCTCCTCATGCGTCCTGCATCCCCGCACTCAAAACAACGTGGTGCGGCGGCATGCTGCCCAGATGACTGACCCTAAATACCCGAGGGCCCACTAGAAGAAGCCTGAGCAGCAGGCGGGCGGTAAGAACCTTCCTACATAGCACTGAAATATGGACCGGAAGACTCCAGAGGACCTGAATACCCACTAGATGAACCCTGGATGGCTGGTGGGCGATGCGAACTCTCTGGCATGGCGCTGAAATAGGAGCGCGCTGGAGCACCGTAAGCAGGTGGGGGTGCTGGAGCTGGGGGCCTACTGGACTGACCCCTCCCAAAGTGACCTCTGCCCCTAGCCGTGGCGCCACTGAACTCTCCTGAGAATCTGGCCCTCTTATCCTGCTGCATCTGTTCTCTACCCCTCAACCGGTAACCCTCAATCCTGCGGTCAATATCGAGCACTAGCTGATATCCTGCGCCCATCTCTACCTCACGAGCCATACCTGATCGGATAGTGGGATGCAGCCCTGCAATAAACCTCCGAACTCTCTCTGCCTCCGTGGGAAGTATCATAAGTACATGTCGAGACAACTCAGAGAACCTCGCCTCACAATCTGTCACTGACATGTGACCCTGCTCCAGATGCTCAAATTGATGACGTAGCTCTTCCCTCTCGGAGGGTGGAATGTACCGATCAAGAAATAACTGGGTGAACTGACCCCAAGTGAGAGGAGGAGCGCCTGCTGGCCTGCTAAGCAAATAGGACTGCCACCATCTACGGGCCCTGCCCTTCAACTGGAAAGTAGTGAAGTCGACTCCGTGTGACTCCAATATCCTCATGTTGTGCAGCCTATCCCTGCACCTGTCAATGAAATCTTGGGCGTCCTCATGACGCTCACCCCCGAAGACTGGAGGGTGCAATCTGGTCCATCTATCTAATAACTTCTGCGGATCACCGTCCACAGCTGGCCTGGCCTGGGGTGCCGCTGCAACAACTGGCTGGACCCCCTCTGCGGGCAGTGCACCCGAAGTATGATAAACGGCGGTTGCATGACCTGGAGCCTGAGCAGTAGGGGTCTGTGCTCCCCCTCCTGCCTGTGAGGTAGCCGGATCCACTGGAAATAAACCAGCCAGAGTCATAGTGTCCATGAACCGAAGCATACGGCCCACGACCTCCTGAAATCCCGGTGTAGTCATAAAATCCACCGGAGTAGGCACAGCTGCGGGCGCCTCACCCTGCTCCTCGATGATGGGATCCTCTGTAGGGTCTGCTGGTGGCGCAACTGGAATGGCTCTGGGATGCCCTCACCCCTACCACGGGCTGGTGCCCTCCCCCGACCTCTATCTCGGCCTCTAGCAACAGGGGGAGCAGCTCCTTCCGGGTCTGGTACGTCGGCGGTGCGGGTCCTCACCACCTGTGAGAGAATAGGACAAGAGACTTAGTGTACTGACCACTGCACGATGGAAATGAATAAAGAGTAGTCTTTCCTAACACCCTATAGCCCCTTGAAGATAAATACAGACGTCTCTGTACCGATCTACAAGACTCTACTAGGTTTGCCCGTAACTTGTGAGACCTACGTGAACCTAGTGCTCTGATACCATGTTGTCACGACCCATTTTTTTTTATAAAATAAATCATGATGGCGCCCAACACCCTAGTTGGGCCAGCCAGGTGCGGAATTAAGATTTAAATGCCCATTTTAGTTTAACTCAAACCAACATGTTAAAGACTTTCAGAAAATAAAGAAAATCAGTAAAACCATAAGGTACTGTCATAGTAAAAATAGACCCCAAAAATGAATGAACATCCATGCAGTGTGTGTGCCAGAACCCGGTGTCACTAGTTACAGGCAACCAATAGAGTATACGCAAAATATACAAAATATTGTCCTACTGTCTGAATCAGAATAGACAGAAAAAAAAAACATAAATGCAAGATAAAGGACTTCTTCAGCTGCGGATCGGCATGAGAAAGAAGGCAGCTCACCGTAGAAGTCCCGGAGCTAGCTCACTGCGGCGCGCCCGAATACTGACCAGATCCACCTGCCTCAAAACCTGTACATTTAAGTACAGAAGTACAGCATGAGTACATAAACCACATGTACTCAGTAAGTATCCGGTCTAATCTCGAAGAAGTAGAGACGAGAGGTCGACTTGATACTTACTAAGGTCCAAATAATATGACATGGTGGGGGGGGGGATTAACCAACATAATAAATTATTAAATAGACAGGTTCCATAGAAGGATCTTTTACTCATATTCTTGCCTTAATCAAAATTTCCAGGTTTTTTTCTTTAATTAGCAAGTAGTACTAATATCACAGTCAACAGCAATTCATAAATCATGCACAAACATGCCGAGGTCGACCACCCGCTCCAACAGAAAGTAAATATGCACTGCCGAGGGTCGAGCGGCATGAACCATAGATGCATCTATTATCACCGAGGCAATCGGACTGGTCCAAAATCATCATGACAATATCAAGGAAAGCACATAAGGCTCAATTATATACAAGGAAATCTCTACCAAGACTCAATGATTTTATATGTTCACTTTCATGTTCTCAAGTCTCTAACAATTTACAACACTCATATTGGCTACTTCAAAGTAGGAAATATTTTCCCAAGTAGGCATACGTGGGTCCTAAGCTACCCAAACAATTTTCATATAGTAGCTACGTACGGACTCTCGTCACCTCGTACGTATATAGCCCCCGCATTTAACAACAATTACTTATTTAAATCCTATGGGGACAATTTCTCTCTTACATGGTTAGAAAGGACACTCACCTCGCTCCAAAGTGCTCTCCCAATCTCCAATAACGAGCTCAAGTCCTTAATTCGAAGCCGGAAAATCCCAAGCTAATCAAACGAAGCAAGAACTAGTAAATAAACGCTTACAAGATCGAGTTCTAGCTATTTAAACAATTTCCTAGCCATTAACAGTAGTTTCCTAAATTCCAACCCCGGTACCACGTGCCCGGATTCCGAGATTTTTCTAGGGAAGTTGTTCTCTATCATCTAAGGATCACAAATATATGATTTCTGGTTCATTGCATGACAAATTTTTGTTAAAACTTTAATTCTCATTAAGCCCTAGGTCTAGCTCAAATTCCTTGATTTTACCCAACCCTTGGTGTTAAATCTACCTAATATTTATGTATTTGAACTAAAAATGAGTGGCGATCACTTACCTCAAAATGTTATGCTGAAACTTCCCCTTTTGAATCACCAAAATCGCCTAAGAGTTGAGAGAGATATGGGGGAAAAGAGCTTAAGCTCGAATTAAATGAGGCTCTGACCCCCTGTGATTTCCGCTTTTGCGTAAGAAATCCTGCTTCTACGGGTTCCGCTTCAGCGGACATTTGACTGCTTTTGCGAAAATGGGCCAAGTGGACTGGGCCGCTTCTGCGGTTCAATACTCGCTTCTGCGAGTCCGCATAAGTGGAAGCACCACCGCTTCTGCGGTTTGGGCCTGGGGCGGATGGACCGCTTCTGCGGTCGGGGGGTTCGCTTCTACGGTTTCCCCTGGTCCTGGCCCCTTCCTCTTCCGCGACTACAGTACCGCTTCTGCATAATTAAATCAATGAAGCGGACCCTAAAACCAATTGATCCAATTTAATGAACCTCAAGTTCTTAACTTCCTACCAACGGGTAAAAATGCCCTTAAACTACTCGGATTGACACCAAATTTTGCAGGCAGGTCTTAATTGATATTTCAGACTTGTACTAAGTTTCGGAATCAAAATCCGAACCCGACACCTATGGAAACAATAATTTCTTGGTTTATTAAATCTTCAAAACTTAAACTTAACAATTTTTACAAACAATTTCGTTACTCGAGCTAGGGAGCTCGGAATTCAATTCTGGGCATATGCCCAAGTCCCATATTTTCCCACGGACCTTCAAAAATTTCCGGATCACGATTCTGGGCCCGTTTTCCCAAAATATTGACCGAAGTCAAACTTGGCCCTTTTTTTTAAAGGAACTTAAAGAAGCAACTAGGATTATTCTTGCCCGAAATTCTTCTAACTTCCGAACCACCCGCCCCCACAAGTCATAATCTAGCTAAAGCAAATACAGAAAGTATTATTTAAGGGAACGGGGTTCGAAAGTGCAAAACGACCAGTCAGGTCGTTACACGAAGGGCATCACTTTATAAGATTATGTCCTTTGGTAGGTGATGAAAGTTGTCTTCTCTTGATCCTCTTCGGCCATCAGGATCTGGTTGTAGCCGGAGTAGGCATCCAAGAAACTTAGCAGTTTGTGCCCTGCTGTTGCATCGATTAGCTGGTCGATGTGGGGCAATGGGAAGGAGTCTTTTGGGCATGCCTTGTTCAGGTTGGTGAAGTGCACACACATTCTCCATTTGCTGTTTTTCTTTTTAACCATGACGACATTAGCGACCCATTGCGGGTATTTCGATTCTCTAATGGAATTGTTGGCTAGTAATTTGTCCACTTCTTCACTGACTGCCTCGTTGATTATGGCATTAAATTTCCTTCTTATCTGCCGTACGAGCGGATAGAGTGGGTCGACGTTCAACTTATAAGTGGTGACGTCTTTTGGGATTCCCGACATATCTGAATGAGAGAAGACAAATAAATTTGCATGGTTAATTAAGAATTTGTGGTACTTACTTGGGTCGGAGAGGTTGTACCCGATGTAGGCTTTCTTTGAATTGTCGATATCGTCCAGCTAGATCAGGTCGAGGTTCTCGACTGTCGCTTTGCAAGCTTCTACGACATTTAGGTCCCTGATGACCTCTGCTATCAGGCTGATTTTAGTTCCTGTCATGGCTGATTGCTATGCTTCCGTGCTTGCTCCCTTCAATTGTTTGGTGTGCGTACAGTCTTGGGCGATCCGGTAGCATTCCTGGGTGGTATGTGGCTCGCCTCCGATAGTGAATATTCCCTATGGGGTGGGAAATTTGATTACCTGGTAGAGGCTCGAGGGAACGGCTCGCATGGCATGTATCCAAGGACGCCTTATAATGGCGTTGTAAACTGTTTCCTGACTTATGACGTGGAATGTGGTTTCCGGTGTGACTCTCCCTGCCAAGACTGGCAATGATATCTCTCTGGAGGTCCGCTCTACTGCATTGTTAAAACCAGTTAGTGTTATACAATGCGGTATTATCTTATCTTTGAGCCTCATTTGCATGAGAACACTTGGATGGATAATACACGCGCCATTTCCGCCATCTAGCATGATTTTTTTCACATCAGTATGAGCAATACGCAAAGTTATAACTAAAGAATCGTAATGAGGAAAAGAAAAACCATCGGTATTAAACTTATCGAAGGTGATACTATCTTTGAAGTCATCATACCGTTCATGAGCGATCGTACACTTCAACTTGTGTGTGGTGGTGAACTTTACATGGTTGATTGCTGAGTCGTCGTCGCCGCCGACGATCATCTGTATGGTGCATGCTGGAGAAGGTAGTTTTGGTGGTCCTTGGGATTGGTCGCGTCCTCTGGCAAAATTTCCCCTTCCTTTGTCACTAGTAGCTCCGTTAGATATCCTTGGTTCAGTATTATAACTACCTCCTATCGTAGACCTATGCAGTCTCCAGTCTTATGTCCTCTTTCCTGATGGAATTCGTATAGGACGTTCGACCTCCTTGCATTAGGAACTGATTTCATTTTTTGCGGCCACTGCACCTTAGTGCCCAGCTTCTCCAGTGCGTACACTATTTTTGAAGGGGAGACACAAAAGTTATGAGCAGGTAATAATGGAGGCACACCTTTTTCATTTTGAAGCGGGGCGGCATGTCACTACACAGCATCTGGATGCCTTGGAGGAGGTGGATTAGAAGTTCTGACGTAAGGCCGATGCCTTTCTCTGTTGAAGCATGGGAGTTGTTCCCGCCGCCCGTTTTTACGTCGATCCCTCATTACCTCTGATTGTACTGATGTTAGTCGTTGGGTTGGACCATTAAGTTCGTCTTTATCTACTCTTACTTTGGCACTGTAGGCATTGTGAATCTCTTCCCACGTGGTGGTGGGATACTTCATGAGTCGGTTGAGAAGCTTCTTGGTTACTTTCGACCCGTCTCTGTTCAACCCATTTTGGAAAGCTACGAACGCCATTCCTTCTGATATGTTCGGCATTTCTATTCTTACCTTGTTGAATCTGGCCAGGAAGTCCCTCAGTCCTTCACCCATTATTTGTCTGATTGCGAAGATATCGTTGACCCTCGCTTCGGCCTTCTTTGCTCCTGCATGAGCGGTGGCGAACTTATCTGCCATCTCTTCAAACGTCGATATCGATCTGGATGGTAGTTAAGAGTACCATATTAGCGCTCCTCCTGTCAAAGTTTTGCCAAACTTTTTTAGCAACACAGACGACACCTGTTCTTTCGATAGGCCGTTGCCTTTTACAACGGTTACATAATGGATCATATGGTCTTCCGGATCCGTGGTCCCATAGTATATTCTCAATTATGGGGGAATCTTGAAGGTTTTAGGGATTGGGTGAGGAGCATCTTCCTCGTTATACGGTTGCTCGACGAACCTTCCCACGTCGCGTTTCGGCAGTAGCTTAGAGGCACCAGGTATTTTGTCTATACTTTCCCGGTGCTCCTTCATTTGATCACGAAGTGATTTATTTTCATTCTCCATTTCTTCTATTTTCTTAAGAATGGTCGCGAGTGCACTATCGCTCGCGTTGGTATCGGTATGGGCGTTACTTGTTCGTATAACACAAGGCTCACCGGTAGCGACAGCGATTTTCGCCGTTGATGAATCTTTAATATTTCCCTGAGATGGTTTCTCGAGCATGCCACTTAGAGTGTTCATCAACTATTCCTCTAGTAGTTTTTTGACTGCTGGGGGCATTTCCTTTGCTACAGATGTGGAGGCCCCTCTTTCATGCAAGATCATTAGATCTTCAAGTGAAGAGGGCGATATCTCCTCCCCCGGAACACTACTCGGTGTTACATTCGCGGTATTTTCTCTACCGGCCTCGTTGAGGGGGCCTATGAGGTTGGTTGAGACATTTGCGTTCATCTCCAGCCTTGACTCTTTATCTGCCATTTGCTAGTTTCTATGGAGTTTGAAGGACAATGATTGTTGTTCTTGATATCCTAGATGTGAACTATGATTTCGACTATCGAAATCCCCACATATGGCGCCAAATTGTTTGACTCAAAAGTTGTTAAACACTTTTTAAGCTAATCAATCAATATAGGTGAAAGGGTAAATTGTAATCGAAGATAATAGACTCTTGGATGATCTCTGTAATTGATTCGTATAGCAATAATATAAATCAAAGGTAGGGAGAAGATGATAATCTTAGATAGATGAGAGAGCAAAAGAGCTTGTATTTTCAATAATGAATCGGATCCCTTTTACAATTCTTGGATCCCCTTTATATAGTAGGAGATCCTTCTTTAAATATTGAAGGGCAGAGACTAAGTACACGCTATAGAGGGGCCGACGAGATTATAGAGTCGTTCCTCCCACTACCCCTGAATCGTTCTTCTGTCTCGGCTTGCACATGTTCAGCAGTTGGTCGTGCTGATGTAGGGATGTGGTTGGTCAAATTCGACCCCATACAATAAACATCCAATTATTTTAGAAGTTGATCCTAAAGGACTCTCGTCTCCGGTGCGTGTTACCAGCGACGCATACAAGGCTTAGTTATCCTGTACGAGTTTTGATTATCTTGAGCATTCCCATGCGAGCCCTAGGTCATATGTAAACCTCATAAAATATCCTTTGAAGGGTTTTACCCGCATATTTTGAGGCAAAAAATGCATAAGAAGCAGAAAATAATAGAAATCAATGACAAGTTTACTTTTTCTTCCATTCTTTCTTGTCCATTTATGATTCTTAACGATTTTTTTTAAATCACACTATGAATGGATAATCCTTTAGTTCTGGTGTTGTGGTTGAACATGAATATTGACTTTTGTTCATTATTATCTCATTAATATGAATTGCCTTCTTCGGTTACTTATCTAATTCTAGGCTTAATTTGTGAATTGCATGGCCACCAATTTACCTACTATCTAATACTATTCTTGAAAAGTCGTGTTTAGAATAGGAAAAAAATAAAGAAAGGTTGTTTTTGAACCAGTATCTCGAAAAATGATTTTGCGATTAGATACCATGTTAGATACTACAAATCTAGAGAAGAAATAAAGCAGAGAATTGGACATTGAACTTGAGAGAAGCTTCGAGAAGAAGAGAGAAGCATCAGATATTTTCTTTTTACTCAAAATGAATATTAATCTTTCTGTACAAAATAATGACTAAAAAACAAGTATAAATAGTGGGCCTATGACCCGGTGACCTGGTGGCCCAGATACAATTGGGCTACTACTATGACTAATTACAATAAAGCCCAACAAGCATATCAACCTTTTTCTTCTACTATTCTAACAGTCCCCCCTCAAGTTGGAGCGTGAAAGAACCCCCAACTAGCGAAGATGGAAATGATGAGCAGGCCTAGGGAGTGCCTTGGTAAGGATATCAACAACATGAGCAACAGTAGATACATGAGCCAAACTGATCAGGCCATCACCAATTTTACCTCTGATAAAATGACAGGCCAACTCTATATGTTTGGTCTGCTCATGGAAAACAGGGTTGCGAGCAATGTGCAATGCAGCCTGGTTATCACAGAACAAGGGAACAGGAGAAGAAGAAGAAAGACCAAAGTCAAATAAAATTTTGGAAAGCCAAGTAACTTCAGCAGCAACTTTACTCATGGCCCTGTATTCAGCTTCAGCAGAGGAAAGAGAAACCACAGGCTATTTCTTAGACTTCCAACTCACCAAAAAGTCACCCAGAGACACACAAAAACTAGTAACAGACTGTCTACTATCAGCACAAGAAGCCCAGTCACTATCACAGTAGACTCTTAAGCCAAGGTCAGGATTGACTGAAAAACAAGCCAAAATCAGAAGTCCTTTTCAAATAGCGCAAGAGATGTAAGGAAGCCTACATATGAGGAATACGAGGGGTTTCCAGAAACTGGCTAAGGTGTTGTACAGCAAAACTGATATCAAGTCGAGTGTGGGTTAAAAAATTCAACTTGCCCACTAAACATCTATATTCCTCAGGCTTGGGCAGAAGATCACCAACAGAAGCCTTCAACTTCTCATTGATAGTAAGTGGACAGATCACAACTGAAGAGGCAGAAGAGTCAAAGGACTCTAAAAATCATGAGTAAATTTCTTTTGGTGAAGAAGAACACCAGAATCACAATAAAGCACCTCAATACCCAGAAAATAGTTAAGGGAATCAAGGTCCTTAATCCCGAACTGCTCATGTAGAAAGCCTTTTAAGGATGAAATCTCAGACAGATCAGTACCATTCAGAATAATGTCATCCACATACACAACTAAAATCACCAAAGAAGAACCAAAACCCATAGTGAATAGGGAGTAGTCATTCAAAGAATGAGAATATCCTTTAGAGGAAAGAGCCTGAGACAATTTTGCCTACCATTGCCTGGAAGCCTGTCTCAAACCATAGAGGGATTTGAGTAGTTTACAAGGCAAAGGAGGAGAAGTAGATGAAGAGGGAGAAACAGACAAACCGAGAGGTATTTTCATGAAAACCTCTTCATCAAGATCCCCATGCAAGAATGCATTATTGATATCAAGTTGGAACAAGGGCCAGTGCTGTTTTACAGCCACAACAATCAATGTTTTCACAGTAGACATTTTGACAACAGGGGAAAATGTTTCATGAAAA
>MU725384.1:43789-93045 GCA_026770625.1 Nicotiana glauca
CATAGTGAAGAAAATTCATACTACAGAGAATCCTGCTGATATGCTGACAAAGGTGGTGACTGCGATGAAGTTTCAACATTGTTTGGATTTGATCAACATTGTTGAACACTGAAGATTGAAGATGAAGACACAACCAAAATTTATTATTGAGAGAAAATTGAAGATGTGGAATTTTGCCAAGGTGAAGATTTGTTGAAATTTGGCAAATTTCCATCCCACATCGGTGGGTTAGAGAGTTTGGTAGGAAACTTTTTCCTATAAAAGGAGGCTTAATGTTTAGGATTTAAACACACCTCTCATTTGCCTTCTCATCTGTTTAAGGCATTTGTATCTTCTCTCTTTAGTATTATTTCACTTGTATTTTGGAGTGGAATAAAATATTGGTTGTGTCCGAGGAGTAGGCAAAATAAGCCGAACCTCGTAAATTCTGGTGTTTCTTTTATTATTGCTTTATTGTCTTATTTATTATTTACTGGCTGCCATAATTTTTGGTATAGTAGTTGTGACTCATTCACACTGTATACATTTGGCTTCCGCAACAAATATGAGAGTAAAATCACAAAGGATGATATGTTGCAATTGTTTTCACATTATATGTGAGGATGTGAGTAAAAGTACGAAGGGTAATGCCATGCCAATTTATTAATTTCATTCTGATTTACTTTGATATTTGGAATGTGGACTTGGCTATGTGGTTTTGCAATTTACTTTTGAAATAAGTTTACTTTGCGTTACTTTACTTTATATTTCCGTTTGTTATCCCTTTACTCGTGTAATTATTATTCCGTTCACTTGTCCCTGCCACGTTGTTATATTTGACTCTTTACCTATTATTTCGCTTCAACTTTACATGTTTATCGTTAGTATTTTGTCTTAGCCTTGTTCCTACCTCATCGGAGTTAGGCTTGATACTTACTGAGTAATTGGTTCGGTTGTACTCATATTATGCTTGTGCACTTCATGTGCAGATTCAGATATCAGTACTAATGGAGTCCCGAGAGGTGCTTAGCAGATACCGGACAGGTGATTCGAGGTAGAGTTGCATTCCGTTCGCAGGCCTTGAGTCGTCTTCCTATTTTCATTGTACTATTTTCATTCTTGAGACATTACTATATTTTCTTTAAAAACAATGTATGTAGTAAACTCTAGAAGCTTATGAACTTGTGACTTTACATCTTGGGATGGTTTGCGTTAGATATTGGTTTTAGACGTATTATGTATATCTCTGATTTGCTTTTACACTATGTTATTATTCTTTTGCTAGTTATTTATTGCAGTCGTTTATATTTATCTGTTTTGTATTGGCTTACGTAGCAAATGGTGTTAGGCGTCATCACGATCCCGATTGATTGAAAATTTGGGTCGTGACAGGTAGTTGAAAAAGCTGCTAGGGCAGCTTTAAAATCAAAAGAAGCTACAAAAGCAACTGAACAAGTTGAGGGTGTCGAGAATCCTCAAGAAATTATTAATCTTTCTTAACCTGTGGAGATGAAAGCGAACGCTGAACGAGCAGTGATCGAGGTCTAGCCTTGAAAACATGGTGTAAGCTATTGTACAACCTTTGATCACCAGTCACTTTGAGCTAAAAAACAATATGGTGCAATCTCAGGCTAATATATGGGTTTATCACAGTGATCGAGATGTATATGGACTTAAACTTGTGGAGGTATATGCATGGAAGAAACATATGTCAAAATCTAAACATTATTGAACAATTTTACAGTCAATGATCACCGCCCTTTGAATCTTAAATCCATATAATACGTGGGGCAGCAAAGTAAATGTCCAATGAATGAAATTGCTTAGTGTGGTAGTAATACATACAAACCGAATTAAAGAAATCATCTTTAACTTCAATCAAAATAGTAGTAGCAGATCTTAGGGGTAATATCAGGGACCGTAGAAACACACTCAACAAGTGGATGAGTGTATGATTGAATTTTTAAAGAAGTTGTTGGTCACAATCAACAAGTAACGTTGGACAATTTGCAATTGAGGACAAATTATTGGAATTTGAAGAGTTAAATCGAGCAAATTGCATGCATTAGCCAACCTGACATGTTGGAGCACTTAATAATGACACTAAAAAGAATACTCAGGCAGTGGCTCGGAGGATCCAAAGAAAACTTGTGCCAAAGCTAAAGGATCCAAGCAGCTTCACCATATATCCCGTGCGAATTGGTGAAGTTAATGTGGGCCAAGCTCTTTGCAATTTAGGTACAAGTATAAATTTTGGTTCCGTTATTAGTGTTTAAGTAGTTAGACTTGGGAGATACATGACCTCCTAGGATCATGCTACAATTAGCTGATAGGTCCCTCACTTATTTTGAGAAGTGATTGAGGATGTGTTATTGCAATTACACATTTTATCTTTCTAGTAAACTTTATTATTCCAGACGATAAAAAGTTCCTATCATATTGTTTGACAAAATAGAAATGATGAATCGAATGTATATTTTGATGATTCGCTAGAGAAAGCATTCATGTTGTTTGACAACATAGAAATGATGAGCAGGTTGAGAAGATGATGCACATTCTTGATGTGTGTGTGATATATTAGGGATCAACCTCAGTTTGAGCGCTTAGTAGGCTAATTAAGGGTGTTACGAAAGCACAAACATGTCATTGGATGGATAATGTCTGACATAAAAGGGATCAATGCCTCCTCAATCCTATCACGAAGTATGTGGTAAAAAAAAAAACAATTAAGTGGACAGATGCAGGTATTATATTTTCTATCTCAGATGACAAGTATGTAAGTCTTGTTCAATGTATACCCCAAAAGGAAGGTATGATAATAGTAGTGAATGAGCAGAATGCATGAGTTAATCCTAAATAGGGTAATAACTGGTTGGCAGATTTTTATAAACTATAGGAAGCATCTTACCACCCAAAAAGACGACTTCCTCTCTCCCTTATTGACTAAATGCTAGACAGCTTAGCCGGACATAATTTTCTTGAAGGCTACTCGGGGTACAATTAGATTATTGTTGCCCATGAAGACCAAGAATAAATCACTTTCACATGCCTCTATGGCAGTTATGCATTTAAGAGAATTATAATCGGGATATGTTATGCACCTATGACTTTTTAAAGGTGTATTATGACATATTTTACTGATATATTAGAGAGGTTTGTTAAGGTCTTTATGAATGGTTTCTCTGTGTTTGATACTTTTTTATATATGCTTAAGTATTCTTGGTAAAGTGCTTGCTAGGAGTAAGGAGGCGAATCTGGTACTAAACTAGAGAAATGCAATTTCATGGTGCGAGAAGGCATAATGCTAGGCCACAAAGTATCCAAATACAGATTGGAGATGTAGTTTTATGCTAAGGAGGAAGCAATTGAAAAGTTTTCTGGAACCCCAGAAAAATCCGCAGTCGCTACAGCCAAAAGTTCTCTACAGAAAAATCCGCAGTCGCTACAGAAAAAGTTCTCTGTAGTGGGCACTCTGTACGCACTGGGTAAACCCCCACTGTGTAGTAGCCTGCAAATCACACAGGAATGTAAACCGCACTAGGCAAGCCCCGTGCGACAGGCTTAGACTCAGAAGAGCATAGAGGTGGTTTCGAAACTGCGTCTTCCGTGTGGAAAACGCACTCCAAACCCAACTGGGCGTCCCTCCGGCAGCAATTGAAAAGTTGCCTCCACCAAATTATGTGAAAGGAGTTTGCAGTTTTATGGAATATGTAGGTTTTTACCGTTGCTTCATGAAGAACTTGTCTGAAAAAAATTCTCCTTTGTGCTGTTTTCTTGAGAAGGATATCCTTTTCAAGTTTGATGACACTTGTCGTAAAGCACTCGAGTAGTTGAAGCAAAAGTTAGTGAGTGTACCGACTATAGTGACTCCAAATTTGAACAAGTCGTTTGAGCAAATGTCCATGCACGCGACAATGTTATTGCAGCTATCCTGGTCAGAGGAGGAACGAGGTATTCCATTCTATCTATTATACAAACAAGACGCTTACTCCTACTCAGATGAATTCATAGTCACTTAAAAGAAGCTACTTGTAATTGTTGGATTTTGTTATTAATAACAAAAGAGGTGTGATTGAAAAATAGTGGGAAAAGTAATAGAGGGAAGTAAAATTTTGAATGAGTTCAGTTTACTATTGCATTTGGTCCCTCATTGGTAGAAGGAAAAAAAATCTTTGTGTAGGATTTCGGCTTCGGCTTCGGATTTGGAATTGGATTTGGTCATTGATTGATTAATCTTATTGGACAAATTTTCTTTCAAATTATTAATTAATTAATTAATCAATCCGGAAGAACCCATGAACCGCGACCCGGTCCTACAAAATTTTCTGATTATCTTCTTCTTCTTCTGAACACAAATTCTAGTGTGGTTTACAGTCTTTGAGTGATTTGGTGTTCATCTGTATTTTTAGTACCGATACGCTGGTAAGTTAAATCGTTCTATCCTGGGAGGATATATTCCAAAACTTTGGGTACTTGAGGGGAATAATTTTCTTAAGGACACACTGTGTATTGAGTGGGCTCGATTTGTTCCTATACTATTTTTTAGAATTTATTTTGAAGTTACTATACTGTTTCAGAATTTATTTTGACGTTCTAGTTCTACTAACTTTCTGTTTTTTCAGAAAGTTTATTGTTTACTAATTTTACAACAATACAGTTTTGACAACAATCTTAAGGAAAATAGTTTATTATATTATGTTTTTGTTTGTGTAGAATAAAACCTTTGTGGTTTTCTACTGCGTCTGAATTTTCCTATTATGATTTGAAGATATAAAAAGTTCATCAGAATATTGAAATTCAGAAAATGATTTCAAGAACATAAAATTTTCATCATTTTCTGTGTAACAGTATATAAAAACTTCAGTTTTTTTACGTACTGTTTACCGATTATTATTGTTTACTATTCTATTTTTTGTCAGTAATTGAACTCTTCTGTTGTTGACAGTGAGAAATGGCAATTGATAACGGAAATTCTTCTGCGACTATTGCTGCAACGACGATAGCCTCGTCAAGCCGCACTGCTGTTCCTCCCGCCGAGAAACCGGAAAAATTTTCTGGAGCCAACTTCAAAGGATGGCAGCAAAGAGTGTTCTTCTGGCTTACTTCACTTGGTATGCAGAAATTCACTAGTGAATAGCCTCTAAAGCCTGGTGCGGACATACCGGACAATGAGAAGTTCATGATTGTTGAGGCGTGGAAGCAGAAAAATTTTCTTTGCAAAGGATATATATTAATCTATCTAGAGGATGACTTTTACATTGTGTACAGTGCGATGAATACTTCGAAAGAATTATGGGACGCACTTGAGAAGAAGTATAAGACGGAAGATGCATGCTTGAAGAAGTTCGTGGTTGCCAAGTTTCTAGACTAAAAAATGATAGACAACAAAATTGTGGGAACCCAAGTTCAAGAGCTTCAACTTATTTTTCACGACCTTATTGCTGAAAGTATGGTCCTGAATGAAGCATTTCAAGTGACTACAATGATCGAAAAATTACCTCCTTCGTGGAGAGATTTCAAGAACTATCTTAAGCACAAGCGCAAAGAAATTAAGTTGGAAGATTTTGTAATACGTCTAAATATTGAGGAAGACAACAACACAGCTGAGAATAAGTCTCGTGGAAATTCAACGATCATGGGAGCTAATATCGTTGAGGAGACTGCTCCAAAAAGTAAGAGTCCTTCTAGATAGACTAAGGAGCAGAACAAAAAGAAATTCAAGGGCAACTGCTATAATTGTGGAATAGTTGGTCACAAAAGCCCTGATTGTCGTCTCCCGAAAAAGGATAAGAAGAAGGGACAAGATAACATAGTGGAGAAGAATGATGACATTGATGATCTTTGTGCAATGCTTTCGGAATGCAAACTAGTTGAAAATCCGAAAGAGAGGTGGATTGACTCTGGAGCCACTCGACATGTTTGTGCTATCAAATAAGCATTTGCAACTTACTCTACTGCTGGTCCCGGAGAAGATATTTCCATGAAAAATAATGCAGCAGCCAAGATTGAAGGTTATGGTAAGATATTCCTGAAGATGACTTCCGGCAAGGTGTTAACGCTCAACAACGTTCTTCATGTTCCTACTACTAGGAAGAATATAGTTTCTACTTTTTTACTTATAAAGAATGGATTCAAATGTGTATATGTTTTTGATAAAGTTGTTGTAAGCAAGAATGAAATGTATGTTAGAAAAGGCTACCTCACAGAGGGTCTTTTCAAACTCAATGTAATGATTGTTGACAGTATGAATAAAATTTCAGCTTCTTCTTATTTATTGGAGTCAAATAATTTATGGCATATTCGTTTAATACATGTCAATTATAGAACCTTGCGGAAGTTAATTAATTTAAAAGTATTGCCTAAATTCAAGTGTAATAAATTGAAATGTTAAATATGTGTTGAATCTAATTTTGTAAAATATCCTTATAAATCTGTTGAAAGTAATTCAAATACTTTAGACTTAATTCATACAGACATTTGCGATATGAAGTTGACACCATCTCGATGTGGTAAAAAGTATTTTATTACTTTTATTAACGATTGCTCGATATTATTATGTTTATTTGCTTAATAGTAAGGATGAAGCATTTAAGCAATACAAGAATGAAGTAGAGAATCAACTGAATAAAAAGATTAAAATGATTAGAAGTGATAGAGGAGGAGAATATGAATCTCCGTTTGCAGAAATATGTTCGGAATATGAAATTATCCATCAAACTACTGCACCTTACATACCTCAATCCAACGGAATTACGGAAAGGAAAAGTCGGACATTAAAAGAAATGATGAATTATTTATTAATAAGTTCCGGATTACCGCAGAGTTTGTGGGGGGAAGCTATCCTTATAGCTAACCGAATACAACAGAGTACCCCACAGCGAAACACATTCTATTCCATATGAAAAATGGAAAGGAAGAAAATCCAACTTGAAATATTTTAAAGTGTGGGAGTTTCTAGCAAAGTTACAAGTCCCTTTACCTAAAAGGGTTAAAATTGGACCAAAAATAGTAAATTGCATTTTTATTGGATATGCTACAAACAATAAAGCATATTGGTTTTTGGTTTATAAATCCGATAATCCTGAGATTCATGTTAATACGGTAATGGAATCGAATAATGCTAAATTCTTTGAAAGTATATATCCGTATAAAACTAAATACGGGTCGTTAAGTAAAAGACCTAAACGACCTCGGCAAGAATCAAAGAAAAATACTCCAAGTATAGAAGATCCAAGGCGTAGTAAATATCAAAGAACATCTGTTTCCTTTGGACCAGATTGTGTGACATTTTCGCTTGAAAATGAGCCTCAAACTTTTAAAAAAGCTATGTCATTTTCTGATTCAGTGTTTTGGAAAGAGGTAGTCAATAGTGAGATTCAATCAATTTTGGATAACCATACATGAAAATTGTTTGATCTTCCTCCGGAAAATAAGCCTTTAGGTTCGAAATGGATCTTTAAACGAAAAATTAAAGTTGATGGCACTATTGACAAATATAAGGCAAGATTTATTATCAAAGGTTATAGACAAAAGGAAGGTCTTGATTACTTTGACACTTACTCGCCAGTAATAAGGATAACATCTATTAGGGTGTTAGCGGCACTAGCGGCCGTGTATGGTCTTGAAATCCATCAAATGGATGTTAAAATAGCTTTCTTAAATGGAGAATTTGAGAAGAGATTTACATGGAACAACCTGAGGGTTTTTTGGTTCCAGATAAAGAAAAGAAAGTGTGAAAGCTTGTTAAGTTGCTTTATGGACTTAAACAAGCACCCAAATATGGCATGCAAAATTTGACCAAATAATATTGGCAAATGGATTTAAAATCAACGAGTGTGATAAATATGTTTACAGTAAAAACACTCCAGGTCATGAAGTCAGAGTTTGTTTATATGCTGATAACATAGTGATAATGAGCAAAAGAATGACAGATATAAATGCTACAAAACGCATATTGGCTAGCAAATTCGACATGAAAGACGTATGAGTTGCTGATGTGATCTTAGGAATCAGAATTCACAAGAATTCACAAGGTCTAGCATTATCACATCCTTACTATATTGAAAAGGTACTTGACAATTTCAAGTATTTGGATTTCAAAATTGTCAAGACTCCAATTGACGTGAGTTATGCACTTCAAAAAAATGAAGGTGAAAGTGACTCACAACTGGATTATGCAAGAGTATTGGGAAGTTTGATGTATATCATAAATTGTACGCGAACAGATATAGCATGTGTTGTTAGCAAACTGAGCCGGTTTACAAGTAATCCCAATCAAATACATTGGATGGCAATGAAATGATTTTTGGGATATTTGAAACATACCCAAAATTATGCTTTGCATTATAACAAATATCCTTCTGTGATCGAGGGATATAATGATGCAAATTGGATCACCGGATCATCTGAAGTTAAATCCATGAGTGGACATATTTTCACAATTAGGGGTGAAGAAGTGTCTTGGAAATCATCCAAACAAATGTGCATCGCCCGTTCTACAATGGAATCTGAATTCATAGCTTTAGATAAGGCCGGTGAAGAAGCTGAATGACTCCGAAATCTCTTGGAAGATATTCCTTTTTAGCCCAAACTTTTGGCACCTATTTGTATACATTGTGATAGTCAAAAGACAATAGGTAGGGCAGGGAGCGTTATGTATAATAGAAAATCTAGTCATATTCGACGGAGACATAATACCGTTAGACAACTAGTCTCTAGTGGTGTTATCGCTATTGATTACGTAAAGTCAGGAGATAACGTGTCGAATCCACTTACAAAAGGCCTATCTAGAGAGATAGTTGAAAGATCATCAAAGGGAATGAGGTTAAAGGCCTAGGACAAGTCATCAAGGCGGTAACTCTACCTAGCAGACAGGAGATCCCAAAGCTAGGTTCAAAGAGATCAAACAAAGTTATGAATGACGGTTCAACATTGTCAAATAACTCAACCAATTCTCGTGATGAAGACAATGTTCAAAAATGAGGTAAAGCATTAAGGCTTTTTGATGAGTCAATAAAGCTTAAAGCTTTTTAATGACTTGCTAAGTCTGGCAGAATATGACCAGATAGTGTGTCTTTAGGATTACACATTTAGGAATCACCTATGTGAGTGTGAAGTGTAAGCCGTTTCAAGGGGAATGAAAGTAAAGGCTCATTCTCTAAGCACTAATGAAACTAGGTGTTGTTCATGGCTGAAACGAACAAACTCGTGAGAACCATAGATGGTTAAGAATTGATTGTGTGATTTATGTTGTCTAGGTATACAACAAAGATCGACGGTTCCATGATATTAAATATACCAATTGACCGAGTATATCCAATATAAGTTCACTACGGAAAGTTCAAAGGGAAACTTGCTTACCCAGATGCAATTAATTATTGCATGTGAAACACACACACGTCCGTGCATTCCTTTAAGTTTATAACCATTCCCCATTCATGTGGGGGATTGTTGGATTTTGTTATTAATAACAAAAGAGGTGTGAGTGGAAAGGAAGTGAAATTTTGAATAAGTTCAGTTTACTAATGCACTTTATCCCTCATTGGTAGAAGGAAAAAAAATCTTTGTGTATATATAGAGAAGCTCATCTTTTAGCTCTTCAAGAGTTAAGAAGAGGGCAAGCCTCGCGCCGTCGTCGCCATCGCTCGCTCTGCTCAGATTTGGGTTCGAATTCGGATTTGGATTTGGTAAAAGATCGATTGTTTGATTAATTTTTTTGGACAAAATTCTTTTCAAATAATTAAATTAATTAACGAAAAGTCAAATCGGAATAACCCATGACCTGTGATCAATCCTGTCCGGTCCGTTTTCTTTTTCGGATTATTTTAAATTCGTTTATTTTTTTCACAATATTTCCAACAACTGTGGCTGTTCTGAAATAGTGTCAAACCAGTTCCAGCAGTTATGGCTGTTCTAAACAGTGTCAAACCTGTTCCAACAGTTATGGCTGTTATGAAAGGTTACAAACCTTTTCAGAAATAGTACCAAATTGACTATAAATGTTCGTTCAAAACCAAGAATATTTACTTACGAAATTTTTTGATTATCTTCTTCTTCTTATGAACAAATATTCCAATGTAGTTTATAGTCTTCGAGTGGTTCATTGTTCATCTGCGTTTTTTATACCGATACGCTGTGAGTTAAATTGTTCTATTCTGGGAGGATATATTCCAAAACCTCGGGTACTTGGGGGGAATAATTTTTTTAAGGATACACTGTATATTTAGTGGGCTCGATTTATTCCTATACTATTTTTCAGAATTTATTTTGAAGAGACTATAATGTTTTTAGAATTTATTTTGACGTTCTAGTTCAACTAACTTTCTATTTCTATTTTTTCAGAAAGTTTATTGTTTTACTAATTTTACAGCAATACAATTTTGATAACAGTAATTATGTAGGCATTTCACTTATTTCAGGCATACTTAATAGGCATAATAATTATCATATACACAGACCATTCAGCTAACAAGTATTTGTTTGAGAAGAAGGATTCTAAACGAAGGCTAATTCATTGGGTGTTGCCTTGCAGGAATTTGATTTGGAGATCCGCGATCGTAAAGGAATAAAGAATCAAAGTCGTCAATCACTTGTTCACATTAGAGTCTCAGGATCATGTGGCTTAAGGGAGTCTGATTAAGAAGATCTTTCCAAATGAGCAATTCTTTTTCCATCACCCAGAAAACACCAGGGTGCGCTCACTATGTGAACTTTATTGCAAGTGGAATGCTGCCACATGACCTCAAACCTTAGGAAAAAAGAAGATTCTTACATGAAGTGAGGCTTTTTATGTGGGATGAGCTATTATTGTTCAAATATTATGCATATCAGTTGATAAGGTGTGTGCCGAAAACAGAGATACACGAGATCTTACATGACTGCCATACATCACCCTATAGTGGGCATCATAAGGTGATACAACTGTTGCTAAGGTGCTACAATTAGGTTTCTGTTTGCCTAAATTTTTTGGAGATGCACATGAGTTTATGAAGAAGTGTAATAGGTGCCAAAAGACCAGAATGATCACAAGAAGGCAAGATATACTATTGCACGACATTCTCGATATAGAGATTTTTGATGTGTGAGGGATCAATTTCACTTATTTCCCTTACTCAAATGGTCACATGTACATTTTGCTGGCGAAGGACTATGCCTCTAAGTGGGTGGAAGCCTTTTTTCTTCCTACTAATAACGCAAGTGTAGAGGTAAAATTTTAGGGGCCCGAGTTTTGATAAATGATGGAGGAACACATTTCTATAACAAGCAACTAAACATTTTAGTGGTGACGAACATTGATTGATCATCAAGAAGAGAACTACGCTGACAAATTACCAAAGAAATTCGAAGAAATACGTATCATTTCACCTTTTCAAAAATTAAATTTTCAATCATTATGAACGAAAACTCGGTTAGTATACAAGATCATCAATATAGTAATAGGATGCATCTGCTGAAGGCAAGACTCATGTAACAACAAGCTAGTCCAATGCTCAGCCATAGTTGGTTTTGGTTGTTGAAGCTTTGCCATAGTGACAAAGCTTTCATAGTCTGAAGACAGGCCAACAAGAAGAAATGTAAACATATCAGACTAGGTCAACAGTGCATTGATATATAGATGCGTTTTTTGTACCATTTTAGAGAGAATTTGAAGGCTTCAAAGAAAGCTTGTAGTTTAGGGGTGCGCAGGTTTTCCACCCTATACAAGACAAGGGGCTAGCGCGCAATGACTTTCTCTGATAGAGGCTCGCATAAGGATTCTAGCTCGCATCCACTTAGAGCAGATGGAGATTCTCAGACGGGGAAAAGCGGCACTCGGTCAAATAAAGACAAAAAAGAATATGACACTGACCTAGCAGGACAAAGCACGCCCTGAGGGCATGGAATATCTAATTTATTGGTCAGGAGTCACAACTGTTGTTGAATACAATGAAGAAGATAACTAAAGAGGGGAAATAAGAGGAAGTGTATTTGGTCAAGTACCAGCTAACATAGATTATTAACTTGTTTTGACATTAAGATATTTGAGTTTGACCAAAAACAAGCGGAGTAGCTGACTAATATCAATTTTGTTTTAGTTTATTCAAATTTCTTGTGAATTATGTGGGCTAAGATTTCAAAGAATTAAAATAAAGCAGGTTTTTCCTACAGCCTTCCACCGTTGACCATACTCTTCATGACGTCTTGAATTTACTAGTGACAGACTTTTCTTCGATTCTTCATGATTAAAGGTTGACTTTCCTTTGCCCAACAAGTATTTTGTCTATTTTGTTAGGTTGACCAAAATATTTTAGCCACTTTTTATGAAATATTTTTGTATACTGGAAAAAGAATTTCAGGTACTAGCCAAATATAGTTAGGTATTTTCAAATTTATAAAAATATAACCAAATTACAAGATGGCGTAAGGATTTAAGGTACAACTAAATAACGTACAATATTAGAGTGGTTAATACGGGCTTGGCTCGTTGGGCCAGCCCATCCCAGCTCATGATTTAGTAAATTTGGGTTAGAATTTTTGGAGTCTGTTTAAAAATGAGGCTTTTAAGCCCGACCCGAGTAAGTCCGTAGCCCGTGAGGCTTGACTGAGACTGGGCTGGGCTGGCCCGTGGGCCTAGTAAAATATTTATTAAAAATATATAAAAAATAAAAAATTTACTACCTCTAGAGATGGAAAGTCAGAATTGGATATTTACTAAGAGGAACCAAATCTTGAACTTGAGAAGTTTCAAGAGATGGATGTTGTCATGTATTGGAAGGGTCATTCTAGAAAATATCTTGATCTTTCAATGGTGATTAATGGTGCGTGATATACTTAGTATTCCTATTACCATTGTAGCATTGGAATCAACATTTAGCATTGGTGGTGTGTTCTTACAAAGTACAGAAGTTGTATTTATTATAAAAATGTCCAAACTCTTGTTACTACTCGCAATTGGCTGCATAGATTTTCCTAAACTCAAATTGGTAATATTTTTTTATGTGAATTTAAATGTTATTAGTTTTTAAAATTTAATTATTCTTAATATTTAACTAATTGATATTGCATATGAATTATAGATGTAGATGAAAGTGAAGATGTTATGACAACTTTGTCACAAGCGGATTCAAATATGTTTGATGAAGATGATGTGTTGGATCTCTCATAAGCATCATGAACGTTCTCTTAAATAGTTTGTTTTGAGCTTTGACTTTTAGTGAATGAGATATAGTCTTGTCTTTTACTCTTTAGTGTTTATTGTGTGTAAAAATTGCACAGGGGCGCCCTATTTGGTCGTCCCCATTTAACCTATACCCATTTTTTTTTAAATTATAACTTGTACCCACTTTTTAAATAACTTCAGCCCCCTTTCTCTTCCTCCTTCTCCTCGTTCGTTTTCTTCTTCTTTCTTCTGCTGCTGTTGGTGCAGATTATTTCTTCTTCATTTTGTCTCAATTAATATTCTTTCAACTGACCTAATAATGCAAAAGAATTTAACTGTTTGCTATTACAAAGCGTCCCAGAATGACCTAATATCTTTTTGAACCTCTGTATTGAAAATGTTATAGCAAATTATGATAATCTAGTCATACTTTCCATTTTTAATTACTCATAGTGAGAGAAGAGGGAGTTGGAATTGTTCATATAGTACATAATTGCTGAATCAAAGTAAATTTTAGGTAATATTTGTAAACATAAAGTTATTTTAATTGAAACAGTTCACTTTCTTTCTTCCAGAGCCTCTGAAATCTCCTAATATTGCAAAGAATTTCTTTTCTTTGAATGAAAGCCTCTAAATGTGTCTGAATCTTTTAATGTTTTAATGCTACACAAGCTTTCTTTTAATATTTTTTTTGTTCAAACAGTTATCATCAGCTGGAAGAATATTTGTAATAGCAAATGATGGTATCTGGGACGCTTTTTCTGCATTATTAGCCAAGTAAAATATTAGTACTAACAAAAACTTCAGCTCTAGAGCTGAAGTTCGACAGTTACAAAACAAAAACTTCAGCTCTAGAGCTGAAGGTTACAAATAAAAAATTAGTTACAAACAAAAACTTTAGCTCTAGAGCTGAAGTTTGACAGTTATAAAACAAAAACTTCAGCTCTAGAGCTGAAGTTCGCCATTTACAAACGAAAACTTCAGCTCTAGACCTGAAGCTTACAAATAAAAACTTCAGCTCTAAAGCTGAATTCAGCTTTAGAGCTGAAGTTTTTGTTTGTAAGCTTCAGGTCTAGAGCTGGAGTTCGGCAGTTACAAAATAAAAACTTCAGTTCTAGAGCTGAACTTCAGGCCCGACTAATAGAATGCTGAATTTTTGTGTGATTGTCTTTGCTACTTCAGCCCCGTATGCTGAAGTTATGCGAAAAAGCGGGTATGCTTGCAACTTTTTTTGCAAAGCGGACACAAGTTAAAACGTGACACAAAAAACGGGTATAGATGCAAATGCCCCTTATTATGTTTATTGTGATATATGGCAACAATATAAAAAGTTATCAAGTTTTGCAAATATTTTCCAATAAGATTTTTTTAAAATTTTAAATAATTATCTTTTTTTAGGTCAAAACTTAAAGAAAAAATATAAAATTATATTTTTTTAAATGATGGGCCGGCACATGGGTGCCCGTGGCCCACAGAGGGCTGGAGTGTGCAGACCATTATAAGGCCCATCAAAATGGTGGGCTAGCCCAACCCAGCCTATCAATTGTTAAAGTCCACGAGGGTTGGGTTGGGCTAGCCCGACCCGACCCATATTGATAGCTCTATACAATATTCTAAAGATGCAAAAATGTATTATAATTTGACTTCTGGCGAAAATTTCCTCTCCTTCGTAATACATTTCTTTAAGGGGAAATTGTGAAATATATAAATTATATATCACAATTTTTTTTTATTTTTTGGAACACTTAAGAATATATATTTACTCCATATCTGCCAAATCAATCAACTATTATGCTCATTTAGAGGAACTGATTAGGGTTACTATCCGAATATCAAATAGAAAAACATAAAAAATAAAAATATGAAAAAGGTCTAAACTTGCTATGTGGTATTGGATAGTGTTCAGTTTGCCTTTCGTTAAACTTTTCATCTATTCATACTCTTGTCATATACAAGTGTTCGTCATTGTTTGACCAGAAAGTCTTAAACCTTTTTGTTAAACTAATTAAGTGAATGATAATAGGTAAATTCTAGTTAAATATAATAAGTTTTAGATCTAAAATTGATGGGAAGTAACAACCTAGAAATCACATTTAAAGCTATTTAAAGCCAAAAAGTAGTTTAATGACCTTATTGTGAATAAATAAAGGAATGAAAACAAGCAATAAATATGATGAATCACAATAGTTGTAAATAAAGAGAATAATTCACCCAAATGTGAAATAAAGTGGATGATTCTCTTTCTGACATGGTGTAAGATAGGCAAACATGTCGACATCAAAAACATTATCGGATCTAGTGCGGGAAAGCTTGGAACAACACAACAAATCGAATCTTGTATAAAGTTAATATTTGTAGTTATGTCGGAGTCAAGTTTTCTGGAGAGAGCTTACCAAGATAGATAAAAATTGGATCCTTTCTCCCCCCCCCCCTCTCTCTCTTTCTCTCTCTCTCTCTCTCTCCCTACTTATATGGGACATTTCCTTTACCTACTGAAAGTACAAATACAGAGAATATTCTTCCGAATATTCTTTAGAAATATCTTATTGCTAAACTAGTCGTTTTGGCCGATCTGAGTTCTCGACCTCGGCATTCACTGCTTGACTCACTAATGTTACTTCTTAAGCATGACCTCGGCCTAATTTATTCTTGATCTCCCTATTTCAGGCGGGGTCTCTTCGATTAGATTTTGACCCATATAGTTAGTTCCTCCGCCCGTCGGGGTTGCTTTAAGGCGAGCTCGGTGGGCGGACTTTGCCAGTTGTAATTTTGAGAAATCTGAGCACATTGGCCGAGGAGTGACCCTTTTATGGTAAGGTGGTGACATGGAGCTTCAAGAGTCATACCTGACCGTTACGTGAGTTTGAAATGACATCATTTCATCATGCGTTATTATGGTGCATGTTCCCCATACGTTACATCGTTTCCCATGCCTATTCCGTTTCAGAATTAATGAGGCGGCGTTTGGGCTTTCTCTATTGAGGTGCCTATATTCTTATAAATAGGGATAGGCGCTCCTTATTTGAATTGTTCTATCTCTAGAGATTTTGAAAACTGAGTTCTTTTATTCTTAGAGTTTCCAGTTTCTGTGTCTTCCTTCTCCCTTTAGTATCTTATGCTATTATCATATCCTTCACCTTTGCATTTTCTTTTCACATATAATCAGAAAATGGCTAGTGCTTCCTCTGATCATATAGCATTGGCTATGGACGCACCTCTTCATGAGGAAGGAACAGCTATGGTAGAAAATGAAAACTTCCTCACCGCAGATGAGATAATTCAACGCTCGGGGAAGGCAAGGTCAGACTTCAAGAACCTGCCTGAGGGTCAACTTGAACCCGTCATTTCTGCGATTGATGCGGTGGCGATTGATGCGTTTAGGGTTAAGTGGCGAATCCCCGCCCACGTTAAAATCATCCCCCTGGTAGTTATGTAGTCCAAATATATCACCCAGGGTACTGCACATTTTACGCGTACCCATTCGTCGTTGGCCATACGCTTCCTCTTCCTTCCTTGGCGGAGGATTTTTGCCATTTTTACAATGTGTGCCTGGCTCAGCTCTCTGCGTACATATACAAACTTCTCCTTATGTTTATCAGGTATGTGGAGTTGTCGAACCGTGGTCTTTATCTCCGCCATCTGCTTAATCTCTTCGCCTCAAGTTGTCATAGAGGCACGATGATTCATATATGCCACCGAGGGACTAAGGGGTTAGTGGTGAAGATGATGATTAAACTTATCATTTTTTTTTTGGTAAAATTTCTTCTACGTGAAGACAGAGCGCGTGGTATCAAACCCCAGCGGGTTCCCCGATGAGTGGAACTTTGCTCGTAAGCATTTTTCTTCCAAATGACTTCGTTGTTTCTTTTGGGTAATTTGATCGTCCTCCTTCTATTTTTGCAGCCGAGCGGGATCCTCCTTCGCCAATCATTGACATTTGCAACTGGGTAAGTCAGGTTTTGCCTCATACTGTGGGGATTCATGAGTGGCCGCACTTCAATGAGAGGTTTGGGCGTAGACCTGTGGCCGGTGAGTTACCTTTGGCTTCGATTGTTGACCTTTATACTATCATTTCTATTTTCTCTTATTTATCTTTATTTATAGGCCAGAAGGCGAGGGCTCCTATGCCTACTTTTTCTAGTTGGCTATTTCGGCCAAGCCCGTACTCGCTATAGCTCCAAGTAAACCTGCTCAGGCCGCTGCTGTTCCTCAGACTGCAGCCTCACAGGGTCCTAGTCGCCAGGTTACTGCCACACCTGATGAAGTTTCGGCTTCTACAGTATATTACTTGGTCGATGAGTCAGACCATAGCGAAGGCGGAGAGGCTCCACTAAAAAGGCGATGGGTAGAGGCTGGTCGGAGAGTGTTCGAAGAGGATCCGATAGGGAGCGGACCTGAGTTGACTATGGCCGAGCAGGGGTCCGGTATGGCCTTGGATATGGAGACCGCGCCACCTTCGGACATTGAGATCACCTTCATGGAGGAAGGGGGTAATCAGAAGTGGCTCTGATCACTAAGAGTGGTCCGTCAACATCAGGGCAGGTCAACGTTCCCTCTTCGGCTAGAAGAGGGAAAAGAGAGAGAACGTAGATGATTACGAGTCTGGCTCCGATGTCGATCCCGAGGAGGTGAGGATTTTTGACGAAGGACTTACGCGTGTGGAGGTGAGAATGGATGGATCCTCTCGCTCGATCGTAATTCCCTTGGATTGCGATTTATTGGAGGATAAGGTGAGCATGGTCCCCTATTTTTCTCCTCTTTGCTCTGTCGCCAAAAATAGGACTCTTCAGGCGCTCCGGGATTCCGACTTGTCACTGGGCATATCTGGGATGGCTATGAGGGTAAGTTTTTTGTATTATTTCTGCAACTAGTGTCTTTTTCTTCTCTTTATTGGTCTTCTTCTTACCCTCCTTTGTTTTCAACTTTCATTTTGGAGATTAAGCGTGCCCGCCGAGAAGAGAGGCGGAAGGTTATTTTTCAGAAGATGGTTGCGAAGTATATCCGTTATCGTGACAAGTACTGTGAGATGCGTGCACGGCTTAGAGCAGGTGGTAACCCCCAGTACCTTAGAGAGGAGTTGAATTAGAAGGATGGGGAGATTTTGCGAACTATTGGAAGATGCAGTGAGCTTGAGGGGTAGCTCAGGGCCAAGGACGAAGAGCTCTAGATGAATACACAACAAAAAATCTTGTTTTAGCAACGGACAAATTCTGTAGCTAAACAAAAAAAATCGTCGCTAATAACATTTAGCGACGGATTATCAAAAAATTCTGCTAGCTACGGGAAATTTAGCGATAGATTAGCGACGGCGTTCGTAGCTAATTTCAATTTTTTTGTAGTGATAATGGGGTCATGGTCGAATGCGTCGACCTTCAAGTGCAGGTGACGACCTTGAAACGGAGCTTGAGCAAAGCTCAATTAGAGTTGCCGCTCTGAGTAGTGACTTGATTGAGAAGGTGGCCGTATTGGTGAGGTCCGAGGAGGCTCAAGTAGCGGCTATGGCAAAGGCGGCGGTGTTAGAGATCGCTATCTCAGTCCTTAGGTCTAAGCGTGCAAACGATATGGAGACGGTTGTGCTAAAGGAGGCACGGCTTGATAAACGGATTGGTGGTCTTTGAGAAGTAGGGATTTTAACCTATTATTTGCTCTCTTTTACTTATGTTTTAGCCCGAAAATGCGTAAAGGTATTTCCAGAAACTAATGTTATATGCTTGCTTGCAGGAATTATTCAAAATGAGCCAAAGGAGTTATAATCAACTTATACAAGAATCAGATCTTGAACAAAAACCAAGACTGGGCCAAGAGATCTGAATTGCGGACTGCACAAATATTGTGCGGCCGCGGAAGCCACAATGCGGCGCAATTAGAAATATGAGACCCGCGAAAAGGAGATTCAGAGAGTTACATTTTCAGGCCAAATGATAAACGAGGTCCACACCAGAAATGAGCGGCCACGAAAGTCTCACCGCAATCGCGATGGAAATTATGCAGACCGCGGTGCATGAAGTTCAAAGAGCTCACAACTTGAGTAAAAGAATGAAGTATGGTCCCCATTAGAATTACATGGCCGCAGCAGTCCATTACCCGGCTGCGGTTGAAATTATACGGCCCGTGAATCTCATCTCAACTCGAATCCAAATTTGAAGAACACGGACCGCTGACAAAATTACGCAGCCGCGAAAGCAAGAATGCGGCCGCGCTCAGAATTACGCGGCCGCACAACCTTTGCAGGGTTATTTTTGTCTGAAAATTTCAGCTTAGTATAAATAGATCTTTTTGAAATTTTTAGGTTATATTATGTATTAGAGGAGCACCTGAGACCACTGACTTTACTGCTTTTGGAAATTTTGTACTAGATTAATCTTTTAACATTAGATTTTCATCTTTTAATCTAGTATTATGAATTACATCTTCTTTTGATCTTCAATTTCTATTAATTCCATGAGTAGCTAAACCCATAGCTAGGGTTGTGACCCAACCCTGGTATGGGTATTTGATAGGTATTTAATTTTAGGGCTTGAATGTGTATGGGTTAGTGATATTTAGCCTAGTTCTTTCTAGAACTATAGAATTAGTGGTTTCAAACATTGATTCATTCCTTTATGACTTAGTATGTACTTGATAAAGAGAGACTAAGTCCAGGAAAACTAGGCTAACAAGGATTGAGGTGAACTCAAGAAATTGATAGCTCCAATTAAAGGGTTAAACCTAGAGATAGTAATATCCAACTCGAGCTAATATCACTTGAATTGCATGAATACCCATTTGGACTTGAGAAAGTGAAATTGGGAAAAATCACTCAAACTACCGAGAGGTATAGAGTGAGTTCCCGGGTGTGATAGCTATATTACAATCCCAATTAATCACGAGCTTGCCCTAGATTTTACTATCTGTTAGATATCCACCTAGATAGAAGTCACGAGCCTAGTCTCTTTAAAACATTTTGAAGAACAACAACAAAAATATTGTCCTTAGTTTTAATTATTGCAATCTCTAGAGTAAAGATTAGAAGTAGAAATCAAACCCAAAAATTTGTGGAAAGTTTAATCAGACTCAAAGCCCGCATTTAGCTTATATATAAGCTTAATTTCAATATTAACTCCCTGTGGATTTGATCCCGGCCTAGTTGGGTTAAAACTGCATCGACCATCCTCTCTACTCAAAGTATATGTAGGCTTGGACCCAATCAATTTTTGGCGCCGGTGCCGGGGAGTCAGACGGTTTTAGCTATATATCTAGGTATTTGTGTGTTTTGTTTTTCTTTCCTTCCATTTTTCTAATTTGAGTGCGACTTTCTTTTAGGTACCAAATGGCTATTACCAATGACGCCTTTGGAAATTTGCCATTGGGGGAGGAGGTAGATGATGATCGCATGGATGAGATTCAACCTGAACCTCAAGTACAAAGGAGAGGCCGACCACCTCATCATAATATTCTAAACCCTCCTCCACCTCCTCCAAGGGCAGCACACCGGGTGTTGCCCAATGAAGGCTATACAAGTGCAATAATCCTGCCCCGGATTAGGGCAGGAAACATTCAAATAACCAATGTCATGCTTAGACTGATGGAACAGTGGGGTTTCTTCACCGTAGCTCCACACTAAAATGCCTACAAGCATCTCAAAGGTTTTGTTTGACACGTGTTGGGGGAGCAAGCAAACTAATCTCCGAGGACGCATTGAGGTTAAGACTTTTTCCTTTTTCTCTAAGGGGGAGGCTTTAGATTGGCTAGAAAGGTTACCCAACCATTCCATCACCATTTGGGATGAGTTGGCTGAGAAGTTCATCGCTTCTCCGGGATATACGGCAATTCTAAAAGATAAGATCCTTGCTTTTAAATAAGAGCCAAATGACATGATATTTGGGAAAGGCATCGGAAAATGGTTAAAGAATGTCCGAATAATAATATGATTGAAGCCATGATCCAACAAACATTCTATCGTGGAATCAACACAACTAACCAATGTGTGTTTAACCAACTCACCGGGGGGAATTTCATGAACACGCCATATGCTGAAGCTTTTGAAATACTCAATGAGATGGCAGATACATCCTCGGCATGGCAAAGTAGAGCCAATGTGAAACAAAGTGACACTAATGTTATCCACCTACACAAGGAGCTACATTACTATGACCAAGCTATAGCTGAGTTAACAACTACCATGAACCAATTAGCCAAAGCTCAGTTGCAACAAGTTCAAGGGCCAAAACAAGTAAATGCCATGGAAGGAGTGAATATAATGATCAACAAGAGAAGTCAACGAGGTCAACAAGTTCAAAAAATCTGGATCAATTTGAGCAAAGTGGTAGTGGGTACAATCAAGATGATTTCTATGATGATCAAAACAAAGAGGTTCAATATGTCAACAATTATCAAGGTCAACGGGGCAATGCTCCGAATCAACAATAATGGAGATCACAAGGAAATTTGAATAGTGGAAACAACAACAAACAAAATTGGGGTAATCAAGGAAATCAAGGCAATTGGGGTGTAAAAAATAATAGTAATTGGGGGTCAATGACAATCAAAGGGGTTGAAACAACAATAATCAAGAGAATTGGGGGTGGGGCTTTCAAAGGCCCCCGATGTATCAACAACTAGCCTCCATATCTATCACATGGTCCTAGCTATTCCAATAATGACATGGGAGGGATTGAAACCCTGTTCAAGCAAATGATGAAGAAAAATGCGATCTCGATGCCCAATTAGCCTCCCACAACACTTCTATCCGCAACTTGGAAGTCCAACTTTGCCAAATTTCTCAAGCTTTAAATACTGACCCTAAGAGGGCTCTACCAAGTGATATGATAGTAAACCTAAAGGGTAGGAACAATACAGGCCATGCTATGGCAGTTACTATAAGAAGTGGTAGAGGTAGAGTTGCTAGTACCTCTAATCCAAGAAAGATTGTGAGTGATAATGTGTTGGTGCAAAATGATGATGAGCCAAGCAATGATGTGCAAGTGAATGATGATAACGTGAATGATGAAGTGAGGATAGACATTGATGACAACATGTAGGAGACACAAAATGATGTGGACCTATCTAGGGAACATGTGATAGACATACTGGAAACGGTTGTCCCCAAAGCTAAGGCTCCTTTTCAAGGCCTCCTCCACTATATCCTCAAAGGCTCGCAAAGCAAAACCATGAGAACCAATTCTAAGATATTCATTGTTATGATGAAAAGTTGTCCATAAATGTGCATTTGGTTGAAGCTCTAGAACAAATGCCTGGATATGCCAAGTTCATGAAGATTTGGTAACAAAGAAGAGATCCATGAATTGTGAAGCGATCAAAATGACGCATCAAGTGAGTGCCATTGTACAATCCATGGCTCCAAAGTTAGAAGACCCCGGTGCCTTTACAATCCCATTCACTATTGGTAGTGCCGATTTCTCTAAAGCTTTGTGTGACTTAGGGGAAAGCATTAACTTGATGCCATATTCTGCGTTCAAGACATTGGGAATTGGGCGACCAAGACCCATATCCATGAGGTTGCAAATGGAGGACAGAACAAGTAAGAGGCCATTGGGGATAATTGATGATGTGCTAGTTGGGGTCGACAAGTTCATACTTCTCGCCGACTTTGTGATAATTGATTGTGAAATTGACTAAGAGGTGACAATCATATTGGGGAGACCTTTTATAGCTACAGGGAAGGCCTTATTTGATGTGGAAGTTGGGGAGCTCACCTTACGGGTGGGCGATTGTCACGACCCAAATTTTTTACCGTCGGGATTGTGATGGTGCCTAACATTGTATCCGCTAGGCAAGCCAACGCTACTGATTATTTCACTTTTTTCTTTTATCTTTTAACCAAATACATATTAACAACGCTACTGATTATTTCACTTTTTTCTTTTATCTTTCAACCAAATACATATTAACAAAAGTAAATCAGTGGAATAAATGTGCAAGAAAAGAATCTAACAGACTATCTTAATATAACAGTGAAACCATAATAATTCTACACCCAGAACTGGTGTCAGAACTCGCAGACAGTCTACGAATACTACAAACAATGGTATGAAAAGGAAATGTACATCTATTTCGAAGTAGATAAACAAAAAAGAAATAGGATAGGAGGAGACGCCACGGCCTACGGATGCCTATAGAACTATCTCGGGTCTCCACTAGACGGAAGGCAGCCACCCAAACTCTACTCATAAGGCCCGACACCGAAATGTGCATAGGAGTGCAGAGTGCAGTATCAGTACAATCAATCCCATGTCATGGTAAGTGTCGAGCCTAACCTTGGCGAAGTAGTGACGAAGCTGGAACACAACAACATCATAAACCTATGTAGTTAATCCATATAATAATAGAGTAACAATTAATAAAAACTAAGCAGAAACGAAGGGGAAGGGGAAACATGCTATGAGGGTCTCAACATAAAGAATTACAGCAGTAAAGAATTTAAACAGTTAAAACACTTGAACCGATAACAACAATTGAACACATCAAATAGAAAATGTACGGCATCACCCTTCGTGCTTTTACTCTGGATCCTCACCATGCAATCAATAATAGAAATGTGCACGGCATCATCCTTCGTGCTTTATCACTCTTCCTTACCATATGAATAATAGAATGTGCACGGCATCACCCTGCGTGCTTTATCTCTCTTTCTCACCATATGCATCAATATAAATGTAAATGTGCACGACATCATCCTTCGTTCTTTATCACTCTTACTCACCATATGCATAAGTATGACTGTGCACAGTATCAACCTTCGTGCTTTATCACTCTTTCCTCACCCAAACAGTAGAAACAATAGCATCCCGGCAAGGGAATCAACAATAGAAAGAAATACATCCCGGAAAGGGAATCAGTTATAACCAATCTCGTTTCAACAGTTAACTTCACAAAATAAATCTCAACTTGAGTCAATCCTCAATAATGGTCAATTACCAAGAAAATATCATAAGTCTTGTTCAATATGGATAATCATAAATTTAAGCATGAGTAGTATGTAATAAGAATCACAACAGTCACAGTTTAAGACTCACTTGTATGCTCGACACCAATGTATAGATACTCGTCACCACACCAATACGTCGTACTCAACACTAACACGTAGAAAATAAGACCACAACTCCTATTACCTCAAGCTAAGGTTAGACCAAACACTTACCTCGATTCCACGGTTAAAATCAAGACTCACATAGCTTTTCCTCTAGATTTCACCTCCAATTCACTTGTATCTAGTCATAATTAACTTAGTAACATCAATAAATGCTAAAGAACTCAATTCCAATGCTTAATTATAGGTTTCCCAACATTTTCCCCAAAAAGTCAAAACCCGACCCAAGGCTCGCTCTATCAAAACTCGAAGTTCGGACCTAAACTCGATTACCGATCCACACCCGAGCCCAGATATGGAATTAGTTTTGGAATCCGACCTCAATATGAGGTCTAATTCCCCAAATTTCAAAATTCCCAAATTCTACCCCAAAACACCAAATTTCCCATGAAAATTCCTAGATTTTGTGATGAAATCTTGCAAAAAAACATGGAATATATTAAAAGAGTTGAGTAAGAAATCACGTACCTATGATTTGGAGAAGTTAGGGTCTTTGGAAAATCGCCTACGGAGGTTTGGCGAAGGTTGACCCCCTGTTGACTTTGTAAATGCGAAAGAAATGTTCGCAATTGTGAAATGTGTTGTCCGGGGCTTTATTCACAATTGCGATCAAGCCCTCGCAATTGCCAAGCCTGTGAGGCTTACAATTAAGATTTCTGACCTCGCAATTGCGAGATCATAGCCTGCAACAAAATATGAGATGCAACAGAGATTTTTCTATGTCTAAACTCACTCTATGGCCTATTCAAAACTCACCCGAGCCCTCGAGGCTCCCAACCAAACATGCCCACAAGTCTAAAAACATCATACGGACTTGATCGTTCTATCAAATTGCCAAATTAACATCTTAAATAATGAATTTAACACCAAAACTCATGAAATTCATAAGATAGTTCAAAATTTCTATTTTCTCAACTAAGTGTCCGGTTTATATCAAATTTCTTCCGTTTTTCACCAAATTTCACAAATACGGCTTAAATACTATATCAAACCTGTACTGGGCTCTAGAACCAAAATTACCATCGAGTTTAACCATAATTCAATTTCTAAAAATCCTTATATTTTCCAGTAAATAGTTTTATTCAAAAATTCATTTCTCGGACTAGGGACCTCGGAATTGTATTCTGGGCATACGCCCAAGTTCCATATGTTACTATGAACCCTACGGAACCGTCAAACCACAGGTCCGGGTCCGTTTACCCAAAATGATGACCAAAGTCAACTTTAATAAATTTTAAAGGCAAATTTCCATATTTTTCTTAAATTTCATATAAAAGTTTTTTGAAAAAGTGCCCAAACTGCGCACACAAATTGAGGAGGAAGGAGATGAGGTTTTCTAGGAGTCGAAACTCGAATTAGGATTCTAAAACACAAGATGACCCCTTGGGTCATCACATTCTCCACCTCTAAAACAACCGTTCTTTTTCGAACGAACATAGAAAAGTACCTGAGTTAGTGAAAAGATGGGGATATCGGCTCCGCATATCGGGCTCGAACTCCCAGGTAGCTGCCTTGACAGACTGGCCTCTCCACTACACACGAACTGAAGGGTAACTCTTCGATCTCAACCAAAAAACCTACCGGTCTAGAATAGCTATCGTCTCCTCCTCGTAGGTCAAATCCTTGTCCAACTAGACAGTGTTGAAGTCTAACATGTAGGATGGATTGTTGTGATACTTCCGAAGTATGGACATATGAAACACTAGATGCACCGCTGATAAACCAGCAGCAATGCAAGTCTGTAAGCCACCTCTGCCACTCGATCAAGGATCTCAAAAGGACCAATAAACCTAGGGATTAGCTTGCATTTATTCCCAAATCTCATCACGCCCTTCATGGGTGACACCCGAAACAACACTCATTCTCCGACCATGAATTCCACATCAAAAACCTTACGGTCGGCTTAACTCTTCTGCCTGAACTGAGCTGTATGAAGCCTATCCTGAATGATCTTAACCTTCTCCAAGGCATCCTAAACTAAATATGTATCCAACAATCGAGCCTCTTCCTACTCAAACCACCCAACAAGCGACCAACACTACCTACCATATGATGCCTCATAGGGAGCCATATGGATGCTCGACGGATAACTGTTGTTGTTGGCAAACTCTGCTAATGGCAAGAACTGATCCCAAGAACCTCCAAAGTCAATAACACATGCTCAAAGCATATCGTCTAAAATCTGAATAGAACGCTCAGACTGTTCGTACGTTTGAGGATGAAATATTGTGCTCAATTCGACCCGCGTACCCAACTCAGGTTGTAGTGCCCTCCAGAAATATGAGGTAAATGACGTACCTCGGTCAGAAATGATAGACACGGTCACACCATGAAGACGAACAATCTCCCGGATATAAATCTCTGCCAACCGCTCAAAAGAATATGAAGCTACTATAGGAATAAAATACGCTGACTTGGTTAGCCTATCCACAATAACCCACACTGCATCGAACTTCCTCTAAGTCCGTGGGAGTCTAACAACGAATTCCATAGTGATACGCTCCCACTTCCACTCAAGAATCTCAATATTCTGAAGCAAACCACTAGGCCTCTGATGCTCATACTTTACCTGCTGACAATTCAAACACTGAGCTATATACGCAACAATATCCTTATTTATCCTCCTCTACCAATAATGTTGTTCCAAGTCCTGATACATCTTAGCGGCGCCTGGATGAATAGAATACTGGGAAGTATGGGCCTCCTCTAGAATCAAATCCACATTAGGCACACAAACTCGAACCCGCATCCTCAATACTCCGCCATCTCAAACTGTAACCTTCTTGTCACCTTCGTGCCGCACTGTGTCTCTAAGGACAAGTAAATGAGGATCATCATATTGTCGATATCTGATACGCTCAAATAATAAAGAACGAGCAACTGTGCAAGCTAGAACACAGTTGGGCTTAAAAACATACAACCTTATGAACTGATTGGCTAAAGCCTGAACATCACAAGCAAACGGTCTCTCACCAACTGGAATATACACAAGGCTGCCCATACTAGCAGACTTCCTACTCAAAGCATCAGCCACCATATTGGCCTTCCTAGGATGATACAAGATGGTGATATCATAGTCTTAAATAGTGCCAACCACCTCCTCTGCCTCAAATTTAGCTCCTTCTTCTAGAAAAAGTATTGCAAACTCTTGTGATCCATAAACACCTCACATGACGAGCCATACAAATAGTGCCTCCAAATATTCAGCATGTGAACAATGGCTGCTAGCTCCAAGTCATGAACTGGATAATTCTTCTCGTGAATCTTCAACTGCCGCGAAGCATATGCAATAACCTTGCCATTCTATATCAACACCACACCATGTCCAATACGAGATGAATCGCAATACATTATATATGGCCCTGAACCTGTGGGCAATACCAACATCGGTGCCGTAGTCAAAGTTGTCTTAAGATTTTGAAAGCTCGCCTCACACTCTTCCGACCACCTGAACTAGGAATCCGTCTGGGTCAACCTGGTCATTAGGCCTACTATAGATGAAAACCCCTCCACAAAGCAACGGTAATCCCAAGAAACTCCAGATCTCTGTAGCGGATGTGGTTTAGGCCAGTCCTTGACTGCCTCAATCTTCTTACGATCCACCTGAATACCCTCTACTGATACGACATGACCCGGGAATGCTACTAAACTCAACCAAAACTCACATTTCGAAAACTTAGCATACAACTGACTATCTCTCAGAGTATGAAGAACGACTCGAAGGTGCTGCTCATGTTCCTCTCAGCTACGGGAGTAGATCAAAATATCATCAATGAAAACAATCACAAAGGAATCCAGATAGGGCCTGAACACTCGGTTCATCAAATCCATAAATGATATTGGGGCATTCGTTAACACAAATGACATCACTAGAAACTCATAATACCCGTACCGAGTGCGAAAAGCTATCTCAGGGATATAAGATTCCCTAATTCTCAACTGATGGTAGCCAGACCTCAAATCAATCTTCAAAAACTCCCTGGCACCCTGAAGCTGATCAAATAAATCATCAATCCTTGGCAATGGATACTCGTTCTTGGTGGTAACCTTGTTCAACTACCGATAACATATGCACATCCTCATCGACCCATCATTTTTCTTAACAAACAACATCGACGCACCCTAGGGCAAGACACTAGGTCTAATAAAGCCCTTATCAAGCAAGTCTTGCAACTATTATTTCAATTTGTTCAACTCTGGCGGTGCCATACGATATGGCAAAATAAAAATAGGCTGAGTGCCCGACCACATCGATGCAAAAGTCAATACTATTATCGGGTGGCATCCCAGGCAGGTCTGAAGGAAATACCTCAGGAAACTCCCGAACCACTGGCACAGAATCCATAGAAGGAACCTTAGCACTAGAATCACGAACATAAGCCAAATAAGCCAAATTCCCCTTATCGTCCATATGCTGAGCCTTCATATAAGAGATAACCCTATTGGTAGAATGACCAGAAGTCCCTTTCCACTCCAATCGTGGCAACCCAAGCAATGCTAAGGTTACAATTTTGGCATGATAGTCCAATATAGCATGATAAGAGAACAACCAATTCATCCCCAAAATGACATCGAAGTCCACAATATCACAAAGTAGTAGATCTACACTAGTCTCAAGGCCCCCAATAACAACCATGCAAAAATGATAGACACAATCTACCACAATAAAATTACCTACCGATATGGACATATATACGGAAGAACTCAAAGAATCACGATTCACAACCAAATATAAAGCAAATAAGAAGACACATAGGAGTATGTAGACCACGAATCAAACAGAACTGAAGCATCTCTACTATAAACCAAAACACTACTTGTGATAACTGCAATGGAGGACTCAGCCTCAGGCTTGGCTGGGAAAGCATAACATCGGGGTTGGGCCCCACCACTCTGAACTACATCCCTAGGACGGCCTCTTGCTGGCTGGCCTCCACCTCTAAATGCCTGAACTCCATCTCTAACAGCCTGAACTCCACCTCTAACACCTCGACCCCTACCTCTAGCTGGCTGAGTGGGCAGTGGAACACCTGATGCTAGAACCATAGCACGAGAACCCTGATGATGAGAACTGCTCATGGCTTGAGGGAAAAATCTGGCAATGTGCCTCATATCACCACAAGTATAACAAGACTTTGGCTGTTGAGACTGCTAACCCTGAAACTGACCTTGACGGTCTGAATAACCACCTTGAAAACTACAGAATGTCTGTGTACTGATAGGATCTAGTGGTGCACTGTACGGTAGCTGATCAGAATACTTATGAGAACCACGGCCATTTGGAGCACTTTGAGAAGCCTGAAGTGCTGAATGGAACAGCCTAGGAGGATGGACTCTACCAAAAGAATCCCTGCCTCCAGATGAGGCACCACTGAATCAGCCAGAATGACGAGGCCTCTTATCAGACCCCTGACCACTCCCCTGATCTAGAACCATCTCAACCCGCCTGGCCATATTGGCCGCATCCTAAAAAGAAATCTCACTCCCTGTCTCCTTATCCATTTGCAATCAAATAGGCTGAGTGAGTCCCTCAATAAACCTCCTCACCCTATCTCTATCGGTGGGGAGTATAAGAAGAGAATGATAGGCCAAATCAATAAACCTTGTCTCGTACTAGGTGACAGTCATAGAACCGTGCTGAGACGCTCGAATCGTCTGTGGTACTCCTCTCTCTGAGTGATGGAAAGGAACTTCTCGAGAAATAGCTGCGAGAATTGGTCCCAAGTGAGAGGTGATGACCCAGCTGATCTGGCCAAACAATAATCTCTTCACCAATTCTTGGTGAAACTTCACATACAGAAAGCAGCAAAGTTGACCCCATTTGCCTCCACTATCCCCATGTTCCGTAGAACCTCATGACAGCTGTCCAAATAGTCCTGGAGATCCTATAAAGATTTACATCCATAGGTAGTAGTGAAAAGCTTGGTGAACCTATCCAATCTCCACAAGTCATCCGAAGACATAGTTGTTCCATCATCGGCCTGAGCTACAACACCCGGTGGAACTACTCCAACTGGATGAGCTGCTGGAGTCTGAAACGGGGGAGCCATCTGCTCTAGAGTGGGAGTAGCGGGAGTCTGTGCTCCTCCCCTAGCCTGAGAGATAGCTGGTGCCATAGGAAGTATGCCTACCTGAATGACACTCTCTAAAAGGACCACTAGATAGACCAGAGCATCCTGGAGTATCGGCATAGCAATGAACCCCTCTGGGACCTGAGCTGGGCCCGCTGGAATGGTCTGGGCCGGAACCTCATCATCAAACTCTACTTGAGGCTCCACCGCTGGTGCTACTACTCTGGGCTGAGCCCTGCCCCTGCCTCAGCCTCTAGTACAGCCTCGACCTCGCCCTGTGCCCCTCGTAAGAGCTGCCACTGGAGACTCGGGCTGCTGATCAGGTGATAAAAAGGTATGTGTTCTCTCTATCTGCAAGAACAGAGTAGAAGTTCAATTAGCATTGAGAAACAAAACTGCACGACATAGGTGAATAGATGTGAAATTGTTCCTAACTCTGTAGCCTCTAGGGGATAAGCACAGACATCTCCGTACCAATCCCTCAAACTCTACTAAGCTTGTCTATGAATTGTTAGACCTAAGAAACCTAGAGCTCTGATACCAATTTGTCACGGCCCGAATTTCCCACTGTCAGGACCGTGATGGCACCTTGCATTATACCTGCTAGGCAAGCCAACGTTACTGATTATTTCACCTTTTTTCTTTTTTTCTTTCAACCAATTACATATTAACAAAAGTAAATCAACGGAATAAATGCGGAAGAACAGAATCCAAAAGATTATATTAATACAAAAACAAAATAATAATAAAACTCTACCTATAACTGGTGTCACAACTCATGGACGGTCTACGAATACTAAAAATAATGGTCTGAACAAGAAAATATACATATGTTTCGAAGTAGATAAACAGAAAAGAAATAGGATATGAGGGGACGCCAATGCCTGCGGACGCCTACAGAACTACCTCGGGTCTCCACTAGACTGAAGGCAGCCACCCAAGCTTTACTCATAAAGGTCCGTTACCAATATCTGTACAGGAAGTGCAGAGTGCAGTATCAGTACAACGGACCCCATGCACTGTTAAGTGTCGAGCCTAACATCGGCGACATAGTGACGAGTCTAGGATACGACAATATCATAAACCCGTGCAGTTAATTAGTATAATAATAGAGTAACAATTAAAAAACTAAGCAGAAACAAACGGGAAGGGGCAACATTCTATGGGGATCTGAACATAAATAATTACAGCAACAAAGGAACTTAAAAAGTTAAAACACTTGAAATGATAACAACAAATGAACACAGCAAAAAGAAAATGCACGCATCACCCTTTGTGCTTTTACTCTTGATCCTCGCCATGAAATCAATAATAGAAATGTGCACGGCATCATCCTTTGTGCTTTATCACTCTTTCTTACCATATGAATAATAGAATGTGCATGGTATCACATTTCGTGCTTTATCTCTCTTCCTCACCTTATGCATCATTGTAAATGTAAATGTTCACAGCATCACCCTTCGTGATTTATCAATCTTCCTCACCATATGCATGAGTATGAATGTGCACGGTATCACCCTTTGTGATTTATCACTCTTTCCTCACCCAAACAGTAGAAACAATAGCATCAGGACAAAGAAATCAACAATAGAAACAAATACATCCCGGCAAGGGAATCAACTATAACCAACCTCGTTTCAACAGTTAGCCTCACAAAATAAATCTCAACTTGAGTCGATACTCAACAATGGTCAAGTACCAAGAAAATATCATAATTCTTGTTCAACATGGATAATCATCAATTTAAGCATGAGTAGTACATAATAAGAGTCACAACAGTTACAGTTTAAGACTCACTTGCATGCTTGACACCAACGTATAGATACTCGTCACCACACCTATATGTCGTACTCAACACTAACACGTAGCAAATAAGACAACAACTCCTATTTTCTCAAGCTAAGGTTAGACCAAAAACTTACCTTGATTCCACGGATAAAATCAAGCCTCAAATATCGCTTTCCCTCTAGATTTCACTTCTAATTCACTGGGATCTAGTCATAATTAACTTAATAACATCAATAAATGCAAAAGAACTCAATTCAAATGCTTAATTATATGTTTCCCAACATTTTCCCCAAAAAGTCAAAAACCGATCCCAGGCCCACTTGGTCAAAACTCAAAGTTTGGACCAAAACCCGATTACCCATTCTCCCTCGAGCCCGGATATGCAATTGCTTTTGGAATCCGAGATCAATTTGAGGTCTAATTCCCCAAATTTTTTAATTCCTAAATCTTGAAATTCCTAAATCCCAAATACAGCCAATTTCCCATAAAAATCTGTAGACTTTCTGATGAAATCTTGCAAAAAGATGGAATAGATTGAAGGGTTGAGTTAGAAATCACGTACCTATGATTTGAAAAAGTTTGGGTCTTTGGAAAATTGCCTAGGGAAGTTTAAGGTTTGAAAATTTGAGAGAATGAGTTGAAATCCTATCCATATGATGTTTTGATCAGTTACAGATGTCGCATTTGCGACAGGAGCTTCAAAATTGCGAGACAGGCTTCGCAAATGCAAACAAGCTGCAATGTCTGCTTCTGTCGCAATTGCGAACAAGTTGTTACAATTGTGAAGTTTGACCCCCTGTTGACTTTACAATTACGAAGGAAATGTTCGCAATTGAGAACTATGTTGGGCGGGGTTTTCTTCGCAATTAAGATCAAGCCCTCGCAATTGCCAAGCCCATGCGGCTCGCAATTGCCAAGCCTGACCTTGCAATTGCGAGATCAGAGCCTGCAACAAAATATCAGATGCAGCACAGATTTTTGTAAGTCTAAAATCACTCTGTGGCCTATCCAAAACTCACCCGAGCCCTCGGGGCTCCAAACCGAATATGCACACAAGTCTAAAAATATCATACGGACTTGCTCGTGCGATCAAATCACCAAAGTAAAATCTTAAACAACGAATTCAACACCAAAATTTATGAAATTCATAAGATAGTTCACAATTTCTATTTGCACAACCAAGGGTCCGATTTATATCAAATCTCTTTCATTTTTCATAAAATTTCACAAATATGACTTAAACAATATATCAAACCTATATCGAGCTCACGAACCAAAATACGGGCTCGATACCAACGAGTTTAACCATTATTCAATTTCTAAAAATCCTTATATTTTCCTACAAATAATTTTCTTCAGAAATTCGTTTCTCGGACTAGGAACCTTGGAATTCAATTCCGAGCACACGCCTAAGTCCTATAGTTTACTACAAACCCTACAGAAATGTCAAATCACGGGTCCGGGTCTGTTTACCAAAAATGTTTACCAAAGTCAACTTTAATCAATTTTAAAGATAAATTTCAAGATTTTTCTTAAATTTCACATAAAAGTTTTCCGAAAAAGCGCCCGGACTATGCACACAAATTAAGGAGGAAGAAAATGAGGTTTTTAAGGCCTCGAAACCCAGATTCGTATTCTAAAACACAAGATGACCCCTTAGGTCATCAAAGCGATGAAAACGTTATGTTCCATGTTTAGAAGTCAATGAGGCAGCCTAATAGAAACGAAGTGTATTTTTTTGTGGATCTTGTGACCGAAGTAATTGTTGAAGACAGCTGTGCTGTGATTAATGTAGAAGACCCATTGAAAGTTGTGTTATTGAATAATGATGTAGATGAGAAGGACGGCTTGGTGGAATATGTCAATGCTTTGCAAGGAATGGGTTCGTATACACATGAGCCCTGAAAAATGTCCTTGGACCTCGAGAACCGAAAGACTTCATCAATAAAGCCCTCAATTGAGGAGCCTCCCACATTGGAGTTGAAGCCCTTGCCTTTACACCTCATGTATGAGTTCTTAGGCCCTTGTTCCACTTTACTTGTTATTCTTTCCTCATGCTTAACTAACTTGCAAGTAGATACCACCCTTGCGGTGCTCCAAAAGAGGAAGAAGGCAATAGGTTGGACATTGGCGGATATTCGGGGTGTAAGCCCTGCCTTTTGCATGTACAAAATCATATTGGAAGAAGATACCAAACACTCTGTGGAACATCAAAGACGGTTGAATGAGTTCATTCAAGAGGTTAAAAGAAAGAGATCATAAAATGGCTAGATGCTGGGGTTTTTTACCCTATTTATGATAGTTCTTGGACTTCGCCAGTGCAATGTGTCCCAAAGAAGGGGGCATGACTGTGATTACAAATGACAACAATAAGTTGATCCCCACAAGAATTGTCGCTGGTTGGAGAGTATGCATGGATTATAGGAAGCTCAAGAAAGTGACGCGGAAAGACCATTTTCCGCTTCCATTTCTTGATCAAATGTCGGATAAGCTAGCCGGACGTGCATATTATTGCTTTTTGGATGGGTATTCTGGATATAACCAGATTCTTATTGCGCTTGAAGATCAAGAGAAGACCAATTTCACTTGTCCATATGGCACATTTGCATTCTCCAGGATGTCGTTTCGTTTATGTAATGCACCGACTACTTTTTAGCAGTGTATGATGGCAATATTCACGGATATGGTGGAGGACTTCCATGAGGTTTTCATGGATGACTTCTCTGTTATGGGGGATTTTTTTGAATAGTGTTTGGATAATCTTGATAAGTTATTGGCACGTTGTGAAGAAACTAACTTGGTGCTTAATTGGGAGAAGTGCCATTTTATGGTTGAGGAGGGCATTGTCCTCGACCGTAAGATCTCCAAGAATGGTATTGAAGTGGATAAAGCAAAAATAGAAGTGATATTAAAACTCCCTCCTCCAAGAATGGTATTGAAGTAGATAAAGCAAAAATCAAAGGAGTGAGGAGCTTTCTAGGGCACGCGGGGATTTCTCAAAGGTGGTGAACCCCTTGTGCAATTTGTTGGAAAAAGATGTTAGATTTGTGTTCAATAAGGATTGTATGAAGGCATTTGAGCTAATCAAGTAAGTTGACTACCACTCCCATCATTACCACACCAAATTGGAGCTTACCATTTGTGCTCATGTGCGATTGGTAGCGATGTGACGGTAGGAGTGGTATTGGGGCAAAGAATCAATAAGATATTCATCCGATCTATGCTAGTAAGACTATGAACGATGTCCAAGTCAACTATACGGTGATCGAGAAAGAACTATTAGCCATTATTTTTGCTACAGAAAAATTTTGCCTGTACTTCATGGGTACCAAAGTGATTGTTCACACCGATCATGCGGGGCTTCATTATTTGATAAGTAAAAAAGACTCAAAGTCTAGATTGATAAGGTGGGTACTTCTTCTACAAGAGTTTGATCTTGAAATCATAGACCGAAAAGGGAGTGAGAATCAAGTGGCGGACCACTTGTCCCATTTAGAATAGGAGGGGAGGACGCATGATGGCCTTGAGATTAATGATTCATTTCTGGATGAACAACTCATTTCCATATCTTTGATAGGGATACCTTGGTTTGCCGATGTGGCTAACTATCTTGTGAGCGGAATTATTCCGAATGATTTCTCTTCAAACCAAAGAAAGATGCTCAAACGGTGCTGCTTAGATTATTATTGGGACGAGCCATGTCTTTTCAAAATTTGCACCGATGGTCACTACAATAAAAATGGCCTATGGCAACACCGATAAAATCGTTGCCAAAAATAGAAAAACCATTGCAATATTCCTATTGCGACGGATTGGGCTCCGTTGCAAGATAAGGCGTTGCAATTGGTCTGTTGCAACGGTTTTTTGCGACGCTTTCGGAGCCGTGGTCATAGTTGTATCTATCGCAACGGTTTTACAGTAGCCTAATACAACGATTATTAAAGCTATCGCAACGAGTATGAACCTTTGCAATACGACTATTATAACGGTGCAAAACCGATGGAATAGACTTACTGGAACAGTTTGTTGATATAGTTTAGCTTATTTATTGCAATGATTATTATTATCTATTGCAATGGTCATTACAAGCTAGTGTAACAGTTATTTCAGCTATTGCAACAATTTTTCGAGATTACAGCATTTATTACAAACTATTGCAATAATTTTTACGAGCTATTGTAATGGAGTAAAATATAATACGATGGAATTTATATAAACTATTAAAGGAAATTATATTCATCCACAAAATCATCATAAAAAATATCCAACTAGTATTATCCAAATATAAGAGAATATTGACTAACAATTCAAGAGTTAGATTGCATATAAGTTTGCAAAATATTCAAAAATAAGTACAGTCCCAAAGCATCTGAAGGTGTAGATCAACCAATACTCTTTAAGTAAGGTCTTCGCTGTTTTCATCTCCCATTTGTTCATTTTCTTCACCTACAAATTCAAGACATAATAATATTTAGAGGGTAAGGAAAAAATAAGCATATTCAACCAGTACTTCAACAAGTAAGAAAATTGAGGTTATCTTCAACTAACACTTCATCTATTTACTATTGTAACTACTTTTAGAAAACAAGTAAGAAAATTGAGGTTATCTTCAACTAACACTTCATCTATTTACTACTGTAACTACTTTTAGATTACTAGTTTTTGAAGTACAAAATTTATAAGATCACATCAATAATAATATTAAATATATGTGTGTAAGCACCAAGACCATTGTAAGCACCAACAGTCCCATCATATTGATGCCGGGGATGTTTTGAATGCAAAGAAACAACACAATTTGGAGCTTGCTAAATATACGGGAGCTTGGTTGATGTTAGAACAGGCAGGGCTTCACATGTACTGGAGGCAAGTTCAACAAAGGAGAAGGACAATCCTAATCCTAGTTTAACTGGACTGTTGGTGCTGAACAAATTGTTCCAACTGGTGCCGTTGGTCGTGGTGCAGTTTAGAATCGAGCTACTACAGGTAGTAATCAACAAGAAACTGATGAATCAAGGAATTATGAGTGGTATTGATGCTCTAGAAACTGTACAGGTAAAGCTGGATCAACAGAAAACTGTTTGGAAGTCTAAACTTCCTGCTGATATCCCTGCCGCTACTGCTTTAGCGAGGATTTACCAGGCTGTGGGTTCTTCTTTACAAAATAAAACTACTGTGGATAGGATTGGTGCCCAAGGTGAGGGTGCTACTATGTGACTGATGGAGAGGTGAATATGCATAAGGCCTATACTATAACTATTGAACAAAAGAAGCAGGAGTTGGCTACTGTGGGATCAAATTATCAGGTTGCTGCTTTGTTAGCCTAAAAGGACTCTTCTGCTTCTGATGCTTGCTTCAGCGCAATACAGGAGAAGGTGATTCACAGTCTCCATCTCTTCTCCACACAAGAAGCACCTATTACTTAATGCAAAACCCTCTTTTGAAGGTTGCTCTGGGTAAGACAGGCTTTCCTAGCTTCAATCCAACCCAAGCATGTTGCTTTTATAGTAGCTTTAGCTTTCCAAATCACTTTCCAAGGCCAGCTAGTATTCGAGTGACATGCTTGTTTCATAAGTAGGTTGTAACAATTTCTAACAGTAAACTTCCTATTTGTACTCTTTTTCCATACTAATGAATCCTATTTGTTTTGATCAATGTGGGTAGATTCCAATTGAAGGATCGACTAGCAGAAATCTACTATTTCCCGATCATTCAAACTCCTTCAAAAACTCACCTGCCAACTTGAATTTGAATAAAATTCAGCCACAACCCCATCTTTGTTATTACAACAACTAAACAGATCCGGGAATTTTGATTTCAATCACTCATCACCAACATATAAATAGAAACTAATCACTCATCACCAGTACATAAACAGAAACTCAATCACTCATCACCAACACACAAACAGATCTGGAGCAGGTTGTGCATAAGGAATATACAACAGCTGCTGAGAAAACAGCAACTCCTATAGATATTGCTGTGCAATAGATAGGTGTGGAAGAAAGAGCTGGACAGGTGCTTTTCCAGGCAAATCTGGACAGATGTGAGGTAGAATACACCACCAGGCACAAAGAAAAAATAGCAAAATTTGACTATTTCAGCAGGTCGACAAAATGCTCCAATGACAGTAGTTAATCGAGCTCATACACTGTTAGAGCACCCATCACTTTAAATTCAGGATTAATTAAAAAAATCCATATTTCTAACTATACAATCTAAAAATTAGAAGCATCAATTACAGGATTGCGAGAATTCCAACCTTGATTGTTGCTACCAAGAGATGGTCGATGAATTAGGTGAATAGTTGTTGCTTGTGTTGAGGAAGCTTGACCCAAACTAGTAAGTCACAAAATATATCAAGAAAAACATATGAGAATTTTCAAGAATAAAAAATAATCAGTTATTCTTTCTGTATACTGATATAGAGGCTCTTTTCGAAGAGCCTCGGCGGAAGGAAAAATAAAAAGTGGTACTACAAAACTATCAATTCTGTAGATAAGTTACTTAAATAGTTTTCCAATTGATATTCAAGATATATCAGCAAAAACATGGGAGGAGCTCATGAGTATGTATTAATTCAATCAATTTTCACTGAACAGAAGAGATGATGCACGAATAAGAAGGACGTAAGGAAGCCAACAGCTCCAGTTGCAAGCATAATAACAACAACCATTAATATATAAGTCTCTTGAGATCAAAATCAAAATAGTTGATGAATAGTAGACAATATAGATTGTAACTGAACTTTTGAGCCTTATATTTCTAATTATGCATCCCAGCTTGATGGCCACTTAATATCACTCATGATAGAAATAACCTCATAGCTAAAAGCAAATCCCTAACCTTAATCATCTATCCTACTGCTTCAGGATCACAATTAATTTTCGATGAATAATTAGCATATGGTGTTAAATTCTTCAGCAAATTTATGTCATGTTGAAAACTACAAGGAAATATTTCTGTTGGTTGTTCTTGTCAAGTATCAGAAATCCTATTTCACACCACCAACATTCTAAAATCTCTAAATTAGTTGTGGTTATGTACTTCACTTTGACTCTTGGACTATTTGTAAGATTTCAGTGTGTTTAAACATTTAATTATGCAGTTCTATGCTATATTTTCATTAATTAAATCTCCATCAATTCAAACCAAAAAAATAAAAAAAAAAACAGATTAACAGAAAAACTAAGAGATTGAACAGTTGCAAAAGGCAAAACTTTGCAAAGAGGAAACCAAAGCAGACAATTCCACAAACTAAACCATCAGTTTCTATTCTCAACATACCGCTCAACAACCATTTTAGAACACGAGCAAAACCATCAACAAACCAACCAAAAAAGTGAAATCTCAAGATATAAACAACAATTTTCTCTAACTCTCCAGCTTTTGAGTTTCTCTATTCATGTTTTAGAATTTTGTCGACCTCAACGATGGAGTTTCGAAGGGTATATCTCATTTTAATTTTTCCAAACAGCAATAAACTCAATATTTAGCACAAAATCAACTTTGAATAAAAATCAGCTTCTAAAACACCAATTTTATAAACCCAGCTTCTAAAACACCAATTTTACAAAAATTCCAAATTTTGAGCAATCTTCTTTAATTTTTTTTACCACAGAATTTTTGACGGAGTTCTCAAATTTTTACCAAATTTGAGATAAAAGCTTTAAACCACACTAAATTTAAACATCAAACATAAATTAGAACAAAATATAATGACTTCAAAGAAACCCATTTGTGTATTTTGTAAGCTTTTCTAAAAACCCTTGAATGGTAAATCTAGAGACAGAGAACTTTTAAGCCATGGAGGAGAGAGAATCATGCACACATTTTGTGGTAGAGAACAATAGTATCCTTGGTCGAACAATTCATTCATTGGATGTGGGTTTGAAGAAGGCTTCAATTCGCTGAGGAGGGTTTATCGCCTGAAGATTGAGAAAGTGAGAAAGGAGTAATAAGACATCCCTGTTTTGATATGTATACTTTAATTTTTGGTATTACTTTTTAATTATAAAAATGAAAGCATTCGCGGGTTTAGTGAAATATTGGAGGGAAACCAAATTGTCCCAATAATATTTTTTTAGAAAGAACCATCCCCACAGAGTTATTTTACCAATCTGTCTCCATAGATACCTCTGTGGCAACGGTTGTTGTACTACTATGACGGTTTTATTTTAGTATTGTCTTAATAGGCCTAAGAAGCTATTGTGACAATTGTAACCCTTGAAATATACTATCTATAGCAAGGGTTACATAACCGTTGCTAAATAACCAACGCAATAGGTGTAATTTCTAGTAGTGGGTGTTATCCGGAGATATTTTCAGAAGAAGAGTAATTGGGTATTCTTGAAGCTTTCCATTCTTCACCATATGGTGGTCACCATGGAGGGGCGAGAACTGTTACGAAGGTCCTAAGTTGTGGATTCTATTGGCCTACCTTGTAAAAGATATTAGCGAGCTTGTTAAGCGGTGTGATGATTGCCAAAGAGCCGATGGGATTTCCAAGAAGAATGAGATACCTTTCACCACCATCCTTGAGATTGATATTTTTGATGTATGGGGCATCGACTTTATGGGTCCATTTGTGAGTTCGTGTGGGAACACCTATATTCTTGTTGCTGTGAATTATATTCCAAATGGGTCGAAGCTGTGGCTTTGCCCAATAATGAAGTACGGAGTGTGGTGTCTTTCTTGAAGAAAAACATATTCACGAGGTTTGCCACCCCAAGGGCCATCATTTGTGATGGGGGTTCTCATTTTCGCAACAAAGCCTTTGGCACATTACTCTCCAAGTATGGTGTCACTCACAAGGTTTCAACCCTATATCACGCCCAGGAAAGTGGACAGGTTGAAGTCTCCAATGGGGAGATCAAAAGTATTCTATCCAAGACTGTCAATGCAAACTGGACTAATTATTCAAGGAAACTTGATGATGCTTTATGGGCCTATAGAACAACTTACAAGACTCGAATTGGTATGTCTCTATATCGTTTGGTGTTTGGTAAAGCATATCACCTCCTGGTGGAATTAGAGCATAAGGCCATGTTGGAGTTGAAGAATTTGAACATAGAGTGGGATGTAGCTGCCAATCTTTGGGTGGAGCAATTGAATGAACTTGATGAGTTCCGATTCCATGCTTACTACAATTCGTCCTTGTATAAGGACAAGATGAAGTAACTACAATATAAGTATATCTAGAACAAAGAATTCAAAGAAAGTGACCTTGTTCTCTTATTCAAAGCTAAAGGCAAAGTGGCGCAGTCCCTTCGAAGTGGTGCATGTGACTCTTTTTGGTGCTCTAGATTTGAAAAATAAGAGTGGTGACATCTTAAGAGTCAATGGGCACCGAATGAAGCACTACCTCAGTAAGGTTGATAATAGCCACATTGTGGAATTGATCTATATCAAGTGAATAATGGTAACATGCATCGCACCACGACGTTAAATCAGGTGTTTCTTGGGAGGCCACCCATGTGTTTTTCTTTCTTTTGATTTTCTTCTTAGATTAAGCACTGTATTAGACTAACTGGTTGTGAAGTGTTTGTAGGAACTAGTTGTGTAGTGCAGGAAATTGACATGGAAAAATCTGGCTAAGTAGTGAAATTTTACGAACTAAACCAAAAATTATGCAGACCGCATAAGCACTTAGCGGCCGCACAAATCTGACGCGTACCGCGCAGCTTGATGGAAATTGTCAACTCTCTGAAGTTGGTCTTTTGAAACTTCATAATACTTTGCGGTCGCGTTTATAATTTTGCGGTCGCGTTCATAATTTTGCGGTCTACACAATTTGCGTAGCTGCTGCCAATATTTCGTGGAGCGCATCCAACTGAGCAACAAACAGGTAAAGAGTGCGGACCGCAACAACATTTGGCGACTGCACTCAGGTAAGTCAGTGGGGTCACTGGGTTCAGAGTATAAATATGACCTCTTAAAACTATTCACACTTTATAATCCCTCACTTCTCTCACACACCGAAAGCACTGTGCCTTTGTTTTTGCTTTCAATCTCATCAATTTTCATCAAGTGTGATTTTTTGCTATATTTCGTAACCGGTATGTTTAATCCAATGATTCAATTTCATATTTTTATCTTCTCCTCTCTTTGTTTTTAATTTTTATTTTTAGTTAGGATTAGATTCATGCCATACTGTCAAATTGATACTTAGATCTTGCTTAGTATCATATGGGTAGTGTTAAAAATGCACAATAGGAGTTGGGGTTAGTAGATTTGCATGGTTTATTTCCATAAATAATGATTAATTATTAAAAACCCTAGTATCAGGTGTTCATTAGTGCCGATGTGATTTGAACTTTGTAGTCGTGCATCTTTTTGTGCTGTCCGCATTAGGGTATGCGGTCGCATACAAAATTGTGTGGTCCGCGATATCCTAGTTCAGAGATACTGACATTTGCTAGATTTCATGGTCGCGGTCACTTTAGCGCAGTCCGTGATTGATCTTTCACGTCCGCACTAAATTTTGATGTGGTCCGTGCTTGTTAACTTCAGAGACTCATTGATTTATTTCCACGGCCGCACCTAAAATTGTGCGGTCCGTGGTGGGTCTTTCGCGGCTACTTTCACTTTTATGCGGTTGATGGTAGATCAACTTCAGAGAGCCAGTAGTCTGATCTTGGTCTCTTTGCGTCCGCATTCACTTTTATGTGGTACGAGATGGGCAGTTCACAGCCGCACTTACTTTTGTATGGTCTGCGCTGCCCTTTTCCCAGAAGCACTGACATGCATTTGTAATGCTTTAACACGTATTGAATCCTAATCCTAACCGATTTTCACTATTTTTATGTTGCAGACAATGGTCCGTTCCCGAGGTAGAGGTGATACTTCCAAAGGGAGGGAAGAACCCTCCCAAGGTCGGGGTTAGGGCAAACCCAACATACCTTTATCGGTCCAAAAATGAATCGACAAGAAGGAAACCACCAATAGAACCCCAGACACTTCAGACACTAGTGAGTATGTCCGACCCGGAGAGGCTTTCAAAGGAAACTCTGGGCAGGCACAGCCGGAAGTCCAGTCCCAACAAATTCAGGGGAGATTGCATTTGGTTGATGAGTCTTCCTCCTATAAGGGTTCATCTGAGGGTTCGGAAGAGGGAAGTAAAGATTCTGAATCCTCCCCCTCACATGCTGCCTCATTACCAATCAATGTAGATGATGATGAGAAAGTCCCAAATAACGGGAGCGGGGGTGATACAGTTATGGGAGGCCTGGCTAGATCAAGGAACCTGGAGGTGCGCGCTGATAGGTTTGTGAGCGAGAAAGCTTATGTCAAATTTGGGGGAACGGTGGACCTAAAGGTCACTCACCCTTGGGTGTCAATTCATAATCAAATACCTGAGCCAACACAAACCAAATATCCTAAAGCAGTACTTGGAGAGAAAAGGATAGAACTGGTTCTCCAGCCACCCGTATGATGCCAATAAATACCTCGTTAAGGAGTTTTATGCCAATGTTTCCCACATCAAAAGGGTTTCAAAAGTGACGAAGGTCTGGAACTTGAAAATTCGGTTTGATGGCCAAGCACTGAAGAGATATGTAGGGTTTGAAGAGGTTGAGGCAGTGCAATAACTAGAGAAGATAGCCTTGGGTGAGATAGTTCACCCATGTCTAGATGAGTGACTTGCTATTCCATGGTCGACACCTGTATGGATTACACAGGAGTGCCAATCCTCATAAATACCCTTAGCTTTTAAGCAAAAGGGTAGAAGACATTAGTGTGCAGCCGTCCTGACCCTTGCCTGCATGACCATGTCCTTCCACTTTCCTGAGTAGTGTTGGTAGCTTCTATCATAGCAGGATATCCTATGAATGTAGGGAAGTTGATGTCCTACAACATCTCCAATGCAGTGTAGAAAGAAGAAAGATCTTATCCCTATCCCAACTTCCTGACTGAGCACTTTAAAGACCAAGGGGTTGAGCCGAGACACTTCGATGTGGAGGTGAAGGCTAAAAATCCTTTCTCATGGTATACTCTCCAGGGACCGAACAACCCAAATATTTAAGGGTAAAGCCACTACCTCCACTGGCCAATCTGAAGAGCCAGGGGTAGTGGCCACAAGATCAGTTGCCGAGCTCTCCACAGCCACCGGTACTTCAACCAAAGCAGCATCCATTCCTCCTCCATCTTTAGTGCCACTATCAGTGCCTTCATCTTCTACGACCCTCGGACTGCACTGAGGGTTTCCCAAACACTAGCCAGTCTCAACAACTGATGCAGGCAGCTACCACAAAGCTATCTGCCATATTCAGTGTGGTAGTAGCACAATCTTCAATCCCAGCAGAGCTTCAGGTCCTTCATTAGTAGAGGATTCATTGAAGAAGATTCTGGACAACCAGAAGAAGATTCTAAACAACAACAAGAAGATCAGGAAGACTCTTGATGCACATGGGAAGGTGATCAAGTATTTGGGGAAGCAAGTGAAGAAGCTAAAAAAGACTCAAAAGGATTCGGTCGAGAAATTGGCTAAGGAGGTTGAGAATATTGCACATGCGGGAAATTCTCCTATGGACCTTCTCATGAAGGAGATAGTCCCAGCAGCACATGCAACAGAGCCCGATGCACCAGGGCAGTAGCCGGCCAATTTGAGTAGCCAGCTACAGCAACACACACTGTTGAGAAGTTGATTCAGATACTCAGCAACCCCGTGATCCCCCAGTCAGAGGATGTGAAGATACATTTATAGGATGATGAGGACCCGATGCAGACAGAGACCACATAGGATGTTTTTTTTCTCTACTTCATTTTCCATGTTTTTATTTGCTATTAGCATTGAGGATAATGCTATCTTGCATTTTCGGGATGGTCCATTTTGATATATGACATTTGGTATGTAATAACCATTACACTATTTTTTTTATCTTTATTTTCAATTTTTGTATGTATACATTTTTACCATTTGATGTATATATTTCATTAACATTTATGTATTTATTATCTTTACTTCAAGTTTGTATATATTCAGTTTAATTTCAGTAGTTTACGTCATAACTTCTTTTGTTGTTTCCACTTATTAGAATAACTTCTTATTTCCTTTATTAGCTTCTTTCGTAAGTTGTTAGCTTCTTCTTTTATGTTTATTGTGAACAATAAGCCTTCGATTTTCTTAATGCCACGCTTCTTTCCAAAGGTGGATGTTGTGTGAACCGGGTGACTCTTCCAAATGATGGATGGCATGACAACCTTCTTAAGGGATCGAGCCCGTTTTATTTATGTTTTGGTGTAAATAGTACTAGTGAATAAAAGTGTCTCAAGAAGGCTTCACTTGGTACTAACACATTTACCTTCTACCTTATGGTTAGAAATAAGTTGATTGGCAAAGAATAGTTCTAGTTGTGACCTTTAGACTTTTGTGTTGACTAAAACAATCATCGAGTGGTTTCTTTGAGCTATTTTTGATGTTAAATATTATCTAGGGTTGTTGTGGTCCCTTGAATCTGTCTCTTTAACAACCCAGCAGCTTGAGAGGTGAGGTATTGAATTGCAAGTCCAAGTTTCGTGCCAATGAGTCTAGAACTTGCTCTGAATGTTTGTCTAGGCAAAATTCTAAGTGTATCTCGACTTGAGAAATGATTGTAGGCTCTCCTTGATCTAATTTGAAACTTGAAAGCTTCAGTATCCTACCAATATGATATCCCTAGTCAACCCCTTTGAGCCGAAGCCCTTCTTCTTTTAATAACTATGTTACAAGCCTTTATCGGTTCTATAGTAACCCTCTCTTGGCACCCGATCTTTCCTATGCATTCTTGATAGATAAGTGGCAAAAGCATAGGTTTGGGGGAGATACAAGGAATGTGAAAGTGATAAAAGTACAAAGAAAAAAAAAGAAATGAAGAAAAAGGAAGGCAAAATGAAAGAAAGAAAAGCCAAAAAGAAATGTGTCAAAAAAACGTGAATAAGCTAGAAAAGTGAAGGGATTGAAAGAAAGCAATGATGAAAGGCATGGAATGATTAGAAAAGGAGAAACATGATTGTCATAAGCAAGAAAGAGTGACAGTCTGTCTCTCTAGTTCCCCTAAGAAAGAAGAAAATGACTCAAAAGAGTCACGAAAGTATGAGCCGAAATGAGAAAATGGAGTGCTTAAGGAAATATGAAACCATCATATGCTGATAAGTCTCACCTAGATCCAAAAGCCTTCATGAAATTCCCGCAAAAGAACTATATGATTTTGAGTTGAGTGAGATTACATTAGTGGTGATTTACATAAGGGGCAAGCTTATGATACTTAGAGTGTCATTCTTTTGAGAGAGATGAGCGTGCTTCTTCACAATCCTTGTTTTTGAGTGTTACAATTCTAAAGTGAGATTTGCTTATGAAAAGTAGAGGAGAAGCAGTTTGGGTTCCACAATGACCTACTTAATAGAGTAATCTTCCTTGATGAATTAAGTCAACTTTTGATGCTCTAGTGTCGCATTAGAACTATGGTACTCAAAAGGTCAAAACATTGTGTTGTAGATATTTCATTTGTGTTGAGGGTAATTGCTAGTCCCAATTGATGCATGATTGATTTACATTAGGGTAGCTAAAATATCCCTCTACTTTATAAAGGTGGGAATCACCTTATTTTCTTTAGGACAAGTGAACGCTTAAGTTTGGGGAGTTGATAAGTAGGGATTTTAACCTATTATTTACTCGTTTTTACTTGTATTTTAGGCCAAAAATGCGTAAAGATATTCCCCGAAACTAATGTAATATGCTTGCTTGAAGTAATTGTTCAAAATGAGCCAAAGGAGTCATAATATACTCATAAAGGAGTCAAAACTTGAATAAAAACCAAGACTGGACCAAGAGATCTAAAACGTGGACCGCACAAATATTGTTCGGCCGCGGATGCCACAACGCAACCGTGATAAAAATTATGCGGTCCGCAAAAGGGAGATTTAGAGAGTTGCAATTTCAGGACAATTTCAACCCAGATCCATATTTGAAGAATGCGGACCGCTGTCAGAATTACATGGCCATGAAAGCAAGAATGCGGCCACGCTCAGAATTTCGCGACCGTACAACCTCAAGAAGGTTATTTTTGTTCGAAAATTTTACCTTAATATAAATAGAACCTTTTGACATTTTTAGGTTATATTATGTATTAGAGGAGCACATGAGATGACTGACTTTTCTGGTTTTGAAAATTTTGTACTAGATTCGTCTTTTAATATTAGATTTTCATCTTTTAATCTAGTATTATGAATTTCATCTTCTTTTTATCTTCAATTTCTGTTAATTCCATGAGTAGCTGAACCCATAGCTCGGGTTGTGACCTAATCCTAGTATGGGTATTTGATGGGTGTTTAATCTTAGGGCTCGAAGGTGTATGGGTTAGTGATATTTAGCCTAGTTCTTCCTAGAACTATAGAATTAGTTGTTGCAAACATTGATTCATAACTTTATGACTTAGTCTCTATTTGAGAAAGAGAGACTAAGTCTAGAAAAACTAGGCTAACAAGGAATTGGATTGAACTCAAGAAATTGATAGCCCTAATTAAAGGGTTAAACCTAGAAATAGTAATACCTGACTTGAGCTAATATCACTTGAATTGCATGAACACCCATTTGGACTTGAGAAACCAAATTGTGCAAGATCGCTCAAACTACCGAGAGGTATATAGTGAGTTCCCGGATGTGATAGCTATATTACATTCCCAATTAATTACGAGCTTTCCCTAGATTTTTACTATCTGTTAGATATCCACCTAGGTAGAAGTCATGACCCTAGTCTCTTTAAAAAATTTGAAAAACAACAACAAAAATATTATCCTTAGTTTCAATTATTGCAATCTCTAGAGTAAAGATTAGAAGTAGAAATCAAACCCAAACATTTGTGGAAGTGTAATCAGACTCAAAGGCTGCATTTAGCTTATATATAACTTAATTCCAATTATTAACTCTCCGTGAATTCGATCCTGACCTAGTTGGGCTAAAATTGTATCGACCATCCTTTCTACTCAATAGTATATGTAGGCTTGGACCCGACCAGTCTTGAGAAAGAAGTTGAGAGCCTAAGTGAGCAGGTCGCCGCCCTTGAGGCTAAGAAGGCATAGTTGTTAGTTCAGCCTTCTTCCTCTCGTGCTTCCACTTTTCCTGATGTTCCTCGTGATTTGTACGAGATATGGATCCATGTTAAGGAAATATGGACGTATATAGGAGCTTGATAGTGGCAGGGAAGGTTCCTGATGCTGACTTTGAAGATGACTGAATTAAGGCACGTGATGCCAGACTTGCCTGTGGTTATGACACCGCCACGCTGAGGAACGGCGATGATGAAGAGGACTTGGACAGGCTTGCATACAATCCTTAGTACCATGATGAGTACGCTGATGGCACGGGCGAAGGTGGAGATGTTGCTGCTGGGCCGGGTGGGGAAGGTGACGATGGCGCAGGCGGAGATAATGCAGTGTGATTGTTTTGTACTTTTTTTTTTGCTCTTGTCCCTTTTTCTCTCTTTTTTTGGAGGAGGGGTCTTTTTGGACTTTTGTAAGATACTCTATTTTGGAATGGAATGACTATTGTCTTTTTGCTGTATGTTTTGGCCCTTTTTGTTTGTCTTCATATGCTTTTTCCTTTGTAAGAATTCTTAACTTAGTTGATGTGACCGATGTCAAATATTGATTAATTTAAGTAAGGTCGAACGCTGGTTGATTCGATCAAGGTCGAATGTTAACAAAATTTCGAACGAAGTTGAATGTTAATGGATTAGAACGAAGTTGAATGTGAGTTAATTCGAACGAGGTTGAATATCTAACTTCTTAAATGATTCGAACGAGGTTGAATGTAGGTAAATTCAAGTGAAGTCGAATATAAATAAATTCGAGCGAGGCCGAATGTAAAAAAATTCGAGTGAGGTCGAATGTGAGTCTATTAGAATGAGGTCGAATGTCTGACTCTTTAATGATTCGAACGAGGTCAAATGTAAGTAAATTCGGGCGAGGTCCAATGTGAGTCTGTTCGAACGACTTCGAATGTATGACTCTTTAAATGATTCAAACAAGGTCGAATATAAATAAATTCGAGTGAGGTCAAATGTGAGTCTATTCAAACGAGGTCAAATGTCAAAGTCTTTAAATGATTCAAACTAGGTCGGATGTTGTCACACCTCCTTTTGGCGCGCCCTCACCCCGAGGGGTAAGAACAGGCGAAGGGGAGTTTTTTTCCAATTAAAGTGACAATATTCGAGAC